>JAOQMP010055455.1:0-10809 GCA_027563575.1 Erythroxylum pedicellare | reverse complement strand
ACAGCATCTCCCCTAAAATGTCACTAGCCAAAATCTTCAACCTGCACAACCACTTCAATCATCCCACATTCTCCAAATACAATATACAATAATTCATCTTTTTATCACATATGCAAAACACAAAGAAACTCCAAAGTCTTTCATTTCATCAAAAGCTGATAAATTCAATTATATTTCTTTTTTTTCAATTACAAGAAATCATACCATATTTCCTCATTTTATTTCATTTTATAATTTCTAATTTTTTCACAAAAAGTTCGGGGTCCAACATTTTGTGACTGTGCTTCATAAGATTTTCAATTGAAAACCCTATTGAGTTGAGAATTAAGAGTCTAATGAAGTCAATTTGGTAGCTAGATAGTTATGTTCAGGACATTCCAAGTTTGCATAGTGCAAATGTCAAGTCTTCCATAGAGGTAAAATTCGTGTTCTGACTTCAACAGAAAATCTGGATTTTATATAGGTTGAATTAGGCAAAGTTGTCTTCTAGAAAGTTATAGCTTATCTTTCTAGCTTTCCAACAGTATATAGTATGTAATTTTTGGACATCGGAGATGAAAGTTATGATCCTTGTAAATGGACATGCTGAGGAGTATAGACTGTATCGTCTAGTGATGATGTATCATTTGTTGATGACGTGTATCGTCTGATGATGACGTGTATCTTTTGTGCACTGTTCATCTTGTATCATCTGGTCCAATTTTAACCATTTAGACGACAAAATCTTGTTTTGATGTCTTCATGAAAGTTGTAGATCTTGAATTCTTATTTCAAACCATCTAAGAACAACCTTGATTTGATATTGCTAAAGCAAGTTATGCCAATTATTCCAAATAGTTCTTAGATTGAAACTTCTTCTAGTCACTGTTCATCTTGTATTGTCTGGTCCAATTCTAACCCTTTAGATGACAAAATTTCATCTTGATCTCTTCATGAAATTATAGATATTGAATTCTTCTTTCAAACTATCTAAGAATGACCTTGATGCAATTTCTCTAGAGAAAGTTATGCCAATTGTAAAACATCTTCTGTGCACTGTTCATAAACTTCTTCTAGTCATTATTCGTCTTACATTATCTAGTCCAATTTTGACCCTGTAGATGACAGAATCTGTCCTCAAAGTCTTTATGAAATTGTAAATTTTGAAGTCCTCTTTCAAACCATCTAAGAATGACTTTGATCCGATATCTCTAGAGAAAGTTATGCTAATTGTAAAACATCTTCTATGCACTGTTCATAAACTTCTTCTGGTCACTGTTCATCTTACATCATCTGGTCAAATTTTGACCTTATAGATGATAGAATATATTTTTAAGATCTTCATAAAAGTTGTAGTTCTTGAAGTCCTCTTTCAAAACATATAAAAATAACTTTGATCCGATATATCTAGAGAAATTTATGTCAATTGTCCTAAAACAGGTTCAATATGATTGAGAACAAGACCTTGTTTGATTCTTTCAGCTATAACTTTGTTATCCGACCTCCAAATAACTTGATTCTTGATCCAATAGATTCCTAACACATTACTATATCTATCTAAAAAAATTGGTACATTCTAAATTGAATTGAAGAAGATTGATTAAAGGAAAGTTAGGGAATCTGTTGGAATAATATGAACTGGTGTTATTTTACTGAACATACTTCGACATTTTCAATATATTTGGATCTGTAGGGTTCCAATTGAGATGATTTTTAATGTAGAGTAAACTAGAAACATTGGCTTACAAATTATATAAGAAGTCGAATTCTGATTCAGCCTCTAAGATGTTCAATTTTTTGATGGAAGTTGTGCATAGTATACTATTTTAGAATGAGAATAGTCCGAAAATGTTTGAAGTGTAACTACAAATTACTGAGCCAAATTGAATGATTGTAGTGTAGTCATTAGCAACTTAAGACAAGAGGGAACACTTTTCTAGTAGAAAGTGTTACCAAATTACTTCATTTATTGATCAGAATGATCACGAAAGATTACCACAAAGGTCTGGACTTTTGGAAGTGATATAAGATTGAAATGAGAGTTAGATAATTATTTGATCTTGTAATGCTAGAAATTACGTTAATAAGTGAATTATTAGTATTAAAGTACTAAAGACATGTGTAAAATGGAGATGAACTGGTTCATCTAATTAAAGTTGTGATTCGAAGAAGAGGAGTAAAATGTATCTGGTTTAAATGAATGAGAAATTGATAATAAGCGCAAGTAATGCGAGAAAAGAAATGATAAGTGATTGAATTATGAGATGCAAATGAGCATAAGATATGAAATTTGATAATATACCCAGGATTATCATGAACATGCATTATACTTATTCCATATACACACGTGTGCATAAATGAATGCTAATAATGGTGCAAAGTTATTAATGTGAATATACAATGTGTGTATTTTATAATTGTGATGTGCAGGATAAATGTCCATGTTCAGATGTTTCCAAATTATGAAAGTTAATGCTAATTTGGAGCGTACTGTCAGTAGACCCAGATGTTCTTACTTTATTGTTTGTTTTGTTTATGTTATGAATTGAGTGATTATGAATATTCGTAAATGTGATTTGATTATTGAATTTCGAATAATGAAGGTCTGATTATTGTGTTATATGAATGAGATATTGTAGTGCTAATTATATGTGAATGTGATGAACTAAATACTTCATAATATGAATGCATGATGACAAAGTGTTATCAGCATAAATGTTGAATGCTAGAATAAGGTCCAATGATATATGATAGTGAATACGTGATCATATGTGATTGATGGATTTCACTACATGAATGCATGAAAGATAAAGGCAGTTGTGACTAGAGTAGCCAACGTGAAAAGAGCTTTAAGCTCAGTTATACACATCGGAGTCTCAAGCTCAATTTTTAATAAGCTCGGTATCTCTAACAGATACGGGACAGTTATCAATGAGCCTGGTATCCACAATGGATACGGGATAGCTATAGGCACTCGGTCACAATAAAGAAATAAATGAAAGTAAGTCTCACATACATTGCATATGAAAATTGATATGTATGTTCCAAATAAAAAAATGAACTGCGTGACTGCTCTGAATGTGAATTGTAGAATAAGTGATCAAAATGATTTGTGATGTTATTTGATTATGATTGAAATGATGTGAATTAAGTGATGGCATGATCTATATATGTTTTGTGATTGAGTGAGCCATCGAGGATGGTCACTCACTGAGTTAGCAAAACTCACCCAAAAATTGAAACTATCTTTCAGGGCTCAGAAGAGCTACCCCGTTGGACAAATGGGAGAATAGCTACTGCATTCAAGTAAAAGGTAAAGGTTGGGATTAGTTAGCATCTACATTTATACTTTCTTATTAATGTATTCCGCAACTTTTGTATAATGTGTAATTGAATGCATTTCTGCGTGTAATAACCTTCCATATTGGAAAGGTTGGTAAATGAGAATGAAATGGGAGTGTAGTGTAACAAATGTGATTTTTTATGTTATGAAAGAAAAGATTGGGCCGATTTTTGATTATTGATTTCGACATATGCTTATATTGTTTCAAAAAAAGAAGAAGATTTGGTTTTGAGTTCTGAATGTTTGACTATTCTAACATGTCACCTTTGTGGAATTCGCACTCGGACATCACTCGGGATGTCAGGTATGGTCTCGAGAGCGTGTGGTGTTACAAGTATAGTGCATAACTAAGATATAGTGATGGTTTCAAGTTAGGTAAAGGTGTAAAGACTGAGGGTGATGGTGAATGCAATGATTTAAGGAGGTGACTCATGACTTCAACATCTAAGCGTTGAACATTCAAGTAGTAATTAACATTTCCATTTATGTAAAAATTCTTAAAAATAAAAGAGAAAACTACAATAAACCAAAGTAAGCATTAGATGTTCGAAAGCAATCCATCTATTTTGTAATAGATGTCATTTATATAGATGGAAACTCTCTCACTAGCTCACAGTTGATAATCCTTTTGGATCTTATTAACCAAAGAGATGCAACTTTGCACTATAGTTAGTTTAACCCCAATCACCACTTGACTCTCATCTTCTTCCTCTCCTTATCCTTTTGTCCTCCCTCTCATTTGCCTAGCATTCCACCCTCTCACTCCCTACTCTGGGTAAAGGCCAAGGGAACTTTGTACTTTCCCATCACTTTTCCTTCTTCCACCATAATTTGCTTTCCATTTTTTGTACCTAACTTTTAGCTTTGTCCCAACTGACAAAGCTATTTCTTGCTTCTTTTAGCTCTGGCTTCCCATAAATGTCGACTTATACTCTTATTGACAGAGAAGAATTCTCACCTTCCCTCCCACTCCTTACCCACCTCCTCCTCGACAGTCACAGCTCCACCTTCATCAACTGTCCTCTCTAACCACCACACCTCACTTGTTAACCTAAGCAAAAGCTGGAAATAGGTACTTGACAATCATTTTGCTTCCATCCTCACTTACCAACCCCCTAAAAAATTGATAGGAAGCTTATGGTCTGTCCTCCACTTAAAGTTTTAGAGGTAGGATCTAGGAGTTGGTAAGCCATATTCATTGGGCTTTTCTTTGAACAAAAACCCCCCTTTTCTTATCCACCGTTGGGTACATAAACATTGGAAAGGTAAAGGCTTGACAAACGTGCTTCTATCTGAGGGCAACCATATTTTGTTCATATTTTCCACCAAACTTGAGGCTCACAAAATCCTTAAGGAAGGGCCTTGACATTATTGGAACCAACCCATCTTTCCACAATATGCCCTTTGAGTATTAGACTACTCAAGGCCTAAGCTCTCTTGCTAATTTGATTGGTAAGCTTATGATTTTTAATGAAACTACTGCTAAGAAAAAGAGGATCAGTTATGTGAGGATCTGTGTGAATGTTGAATTGTCAAAAGAGCTTCTGAGTGAGATAACCATCCTGTCACTTGGAGAAGATAACCGATTAAGGGAAGACTATGTATCAATCTCTTATCACTGGATGGCTTCCCCTACACCATGGGAAAATTTGGAAAGTTACTGGGAAACTCTTCAAAATAGATACGCACAAAGAATTAATGTGTACTGTGGTGTTTGGAGATGACGAGCAATATTCTTTTGACATAGGAGAATTCCTAATATGCAAGCCTGACTAATATAGAGCTTCCTCTACTTGATGCTTGACCTCTTATAGATATGCCCCCTAAACCCCCACAAAGTCCAAATATATAGTAGCTTGAACCTCCTTCTGGTTTTCCTTTGGTTCCTACCACATTTGCACCCCTTACACTAATCCTCAACTCCCCAGCTGAAATGCATTACTCTCCATGAGTTTTTACCGAGGAGGACACTATTTCTCTCCCTAATACTCCATTGGCTTCTTACCTTCTCATTTCAACAGCATATGCTTCCACCCCCTTGATGTTGTCAATAGCACTCTTACTATTGTAGAACCTGTCACAGATGATGAAGCTCGTTCTCCCACAACATCAGTTGAAACAAATGCAGTAACTCTAGATAAATTTCTAATGGTTGAGAGGAGACATTCCTAATGGAGTGAGAAGAAAAGCTCCATATACAATCTTTGATATATCCATTATTGGCTGAAATGTTCAAGGCTTAAATTTCCCATTAAAGCTGGCAACTTTATGGGATCCTTTTAGGGAAAAGCCTCAAATTGTAGGACTATTAGAAACTAAAATAAAGTTTGAGAATGTGAATAAACTAAGGTTGTGTGGACCTCAATGGGCTATTTTCTCTAATCATTCTATGCATGTTTTGGAAGAATCATTATTTGCTATAAGGTAGATGAAATTTGGTTAGACATCCTCCACACAACAGAACAAGCTATCCATCTTCATGTTCATTTCCTCTATTAGCAAGTTAATACCATTATGTCTTTCATCTATGCCTGCAATTTTGGATTCCAGCAGAGAGCCTTATGGCATGATCTGAAACACTTCAGCTCCACTATAGACATCTCATGGTTGATCTGTGGTGACTTTAATTCCACCCTATACAAATCTAAAGCTCAAGGTCATTGTAGCCTTAAGAACTTCTCAGGAGACTTCAAAGAAGACCACCTTGGCATTACTGATTTGAAATAGATAGGTTACAAATTCTTTTAGACCAACAAGCAAAGCACTAGCTCTTTCATCAAAAAGATGTTTGATAGAGCTCTTATCAATGCCACTTGGCTAGCTAAGTTCCCTAATAGTTTTGCTAATTTTTAAGAACCTCTATTTTCAAACATATTTCCATTAAGATTGGCAACTTATTCCAGTAGACTAACTATTCATCTCTTTTCGATTTAATAATTTATTGGCCATTGATCCTGGTTTTCTTAATTTGCATAATAGGGGCTATAATTTCGATTCATGGAATAAATAGTTCTATTGTGTTTATAAGCTCAAAGCTATCAAACATGAACTTAAGACTCTCAACTTATTAAAGGGCTCTAACACTACTCTTGTTCTACAAACAGTTAGGGCTGAACTCATTGCTATCTAGCAGTATTGTGCATCCTCTCCTCAAGATCCCCTCCTTTGAGCTAGAGAAAAGCAAGCCATATTAAACTACATGATTGCTATTAGCAGCCACTCCTCTTTACTCTAACAACGAGTAAAGACCATTTGGCTTAAAGATGGCGATAGGTGCTCCAAAATTTTCTTCAATACTATCCTTACCAGGAAGAATCAAAACATCATACTTACCATCACCAATGATGATGGGGTTCAGTTTCACACCCTTGATGACATCCAACAGGAGGCAAATAGATATTTTTCTTCACTACTTGGTATGTCAACTTCAGTTCATGTCTCATCTGTTGAACTCTCTACAATTATTACCTTAAGGATAACTTTAGAGGAAGCTGCTACATCAACTAAACCGGTGGAGGATAAGGAAATTGAAGATGTTGTTTTTGCTATAGATAGCAGGAAGGCTCCTAGAACAAATGGATTGAATGCACACTTTTATAAAAAATCTTGGGTTATCATTGTCCCTTTCATCAAGGAAGCTGTTTGGGAATGTTTTTCTTAATGTCAAGTTACTCAAGGAGATTAATAAAACCTTATTGTGCTTAATTCTTAAAGGCTCTAATCCTTCTAGATTCAATGATTTCATACTGATAGCCTGCTTTAATATTCTTTGCAAAATCATTTTAAAGATTCTTGCTATACGACTGAAGAAGGTTCTCTCCTCCCTCATCAATGACAACCAGAGTGTGTTCATTTGCAACTGACATATTTATGACAACATTTTAATAGTTCAAGTGCTATTAAAAGGTTATTCTTGATCTCGTTCCACTCCAAATTGCACTATCAAAGTTGACTTTCATAAGGCCCTTGATAGTGTTAACTAGACTTTTCCATGCAGAATGATAGAAGCTCATGGATTTCCTTAGATCTTTATCAACTGGATGGCACAATGCATCTCAATGACTAGCTTTTATATGCTCATAAATGGTAATCCTTCAACTTACTTCAAGACTGCTAAGGGACTTCAACAAGGGGATCCTCTTTCCCCCTGCCTATTCATTCTATGAATGGACACCTTAAAGTCTATTATTAAATAGGAAGTGGAAACAAACCCCAAATTCATATATCACTCTCACTACAAGAAGGTTGGCCTAACTAACCTATCCTTTGTTGGCAACCTACTGTTATTCTACCGAGCAAATTTGGACTCCATTGTAACCTTTACACGATCCTTGGATCTCTTCACCAAGATCTCCGGGTTACATATCAATCTCCAAAAAAGCCACTTCATTTTATCTCGAGCGCCCTTAACATTCAAATCCTCAATTGCTTCGGCCACTGCTATGCTGATGCATCCCCCACCACTGCTACATTTAGGACTTCCCATATCAACAAAGAGGTTATGGTTTGTTCAATGCCTTCCCCTTATCGAAAAAATCTACAAAAGGCTCCACTCTTAGGTTAATAAATTTCTCTCCTATATAGGCAAGCTTTGACTCATTAAAACTGTCCTTAACTCCCTTTACATCTATTGGAGCTCTCATATTTTCCTCTCCAAGAATGTTATCAAATCAATTGAGCAACTCTTTAGTAACTTTCTATGGAACCACTCAGATGGAACTGGAGGTATTGCGAAGTTTAAATGGGTTGAGTTATGGATTCTTAAAGCAGAAAGGGGCTTAAATATTACTCCAATGAAACTCACCAACCAAGCTCTTATTCTTAAGTGATTATGGTGGATGCCAGAGGACAAACAATTGGTATGGATTCGATGGCTCCATTCATATTTGCTCAAGGGTAGGTGCGTTTAGGAAATAAGCAGCAATCCTTCTCACTCCTACTTTCTGAATTAGTTGATCCTCTTAAAGAATTCAGTCTAAGACGATGTCATCTGTAAAATTGGGACTGGGGAAACAACCTCCTTCTGGTTTGACAGTTGGTGTGGCCATGGTTCCCTCTTTCAACTTCAAGATATGCTTACCAACCTCCTACCCCACCAAGCTCAACTCCTTCACAAAGGCGAACTCCTGGCAATTTCTTGATGCTCTCTGATACCTGCAGCCCCACTACCCCCCAACTCCAACAGAACGTATATATTTTTCTAAAAAAACCAATCTACTCACTAGTTATCGAGTAAATGCATTATCAACATCCTTTAATTGAAGACTCCTGAGGTCACTTGGATCACCATAGTTTAGCATAAAACTCCCCCCTAAGGTTTCTTTCCTTCTCTGGCTAACCATGAAGAATAAACTTAGCATTGCAAATCGACTCTCCTATATAGACATCAATCAATCTTGTCCACTCTAATCAATGTATGATGAGTTAAAAGACCATCTCTTCTTCTTATTCTCCACATCTACCATAATTTTGGAATAAGTAAAGCTCGTATATTGTTGGAATACCTTCGAGAACTCATTACCTAGTCTCATTCACTGGCAAACCATCCATTCCTCCATTTCTACAATGAATGAGAGATCTATATAATCACCATGGATCTGACAGTTCAGTCCATTTGGAAGGAAAGTAACTCGAGAAGGCTTGAGGCCACAAGCAAAACCATGGGAACACTAATATCCAAAATCACTAATGGGATCTAGGAGCTCCTAATTCTACATAACCTCACACCAGTTGGAAACTTATCACCCCTCCTTTGAATTTCCAACCAATTTTTATAGTTTTATTATTCCTTAGTTGGTAGTTCTCCTCAGTTATGTTGAGGACTAAAGGGTATACCCTGGAACATATTTTTCTTTGTAACTATTTTTTATTAATACAATTTTCTCTTCTTAAAAATAATTTCTATGTATAACTATAAATAAATTGTAAATATTTGATTTTTGATATAACAATATTGAAATTAGTATGTTGTCATTAACAATATTACAAGTTACAAATTTAGTGAGTATAACACCTCATTACAAAATACATACTTACAATCATTCACATTTTGAAACAAATTGTTAGACCCTGAAATTTTTCTTAAAAGATTAGAAGTAGTAAATGAGAAGTGTAGATAGATTCATGTTTTGCTTTGGTGTTTTGAGTAGATGAGAGACTATGAAATGGGAAGAATTAGGTGAAAGTGAAGTGAATTTGTGTAGTAAGTTGATGAAGAATATGTATATACGTGTATGCTTTGTTATTGGTGTTCATAATTAATCATAAATTATAATTTCTTTGTAGATGATATTGAGTTGGCATGAAGTTGAGAACTGGGTGCAGTGTATTGGTAGATGAATGTAAAGTTCATATTCTGACTTTAGGGGAAATTCTGCATTGATCAAGATAGGATTAGATAGAGTTATCTCTAGAAAGTTGTAGGTCTCTCTTTTGGCTTTCCAATGGTATATAGTATGGAATCTTTGGAACTCTAGATTGAAAATTATGGACCTTAGAAAGGGAAATGCTTAAGAGTATAAAGATGTATCGCCTGTAAAGACTCATCGTCTATGATGACGTCACATCGTCTGTGATGACGTTATTTTGTCTATAAGGATGAATTGTCTGTAAAGATGCATCGTTTGTAAAGATGTATCATTTGTGATGATGTCATATCATTTATAGAGTTGTATCATCTGTAAAAGTGCTTCGTCTTAAGAGTTACATCGTCTTAAGTTGACTTCGCTTCGTCTTAAGAGTTGCATTGTCTTAAGTTGACTTTGCTTTGTCTTACGTTGACTTCGCTTCGTCTTAAGAGTTGCATTGTCTTAAGTTGACTTTGCTTCGTTTTAAGTTGACTCTGCTTTATCTTAAGAGTAGCATCATCTTAAGTTGACTTTGCTTCCTCTTAAGTTGACTCTGCTTTGTTTGCATATTGCTTCGTCTGCTTTCCCCTTCGTCTTCTTTTTGCCTCGGTTGCTTTTTGCTTCATCTACCCTTTTGCTTCGTCTACATTTTGCTTTGGCTACTTTTTTCTTTGTCTGCCTTTTTTCTTCGTATGCCTTTTTGCTTCGTCTGCTTTGTTTCATATGCTTTGTTTCGTCTACTTTTTGATTCATCTTCTTTGTTTCGTCTGCTTTGCTTTGTCTGCTTTGTTTCGTCTGCTTTGCTTTGTTTGCTTTGCTTCGTCTACTTTTTGATTCGTCTACTTTGTTTTGTCTGCTTTGCTTCGTCTGCTTTGCCTCGTCTACTTTTTCAATTCATCTGTTTTTTTATTGGTTTCGTCTAATCCTATTGTCTGGTCCATTTTTTGACCATTAAGACGATTGAATTTGTCTTCAAGATCTTCATGAAAGTTGTAGATCTTGAAGCCCTCTTTCAGATAATTCAAAGAACACTTTGATTTAACATCTGTAGGGAGAGTTATGTCATTTTTCCTAAGATAAGTTCAATATGTTTGAGGATAAAACCTTTGTTTGATTCTTTCGGTCATAACTTTGTTATCC
>JAOQMP010055426.1:0-10811 GCA_027563575.1 Erythroxylum pedicellare | reverse complement strand
ACAAATCCTACTAACCTTGGCACCTTTATAGTTCCAAAAATTAAATCTATCTAAACTCCAAAATTATTTTGAAATCAGGCACACTTAAAGAAGGAAAAAAATTTCTCTGGGGTCCAACAATTCCCCTAATGTTACTTTCCTTATAGGTCAATTAAGGGCTAAGATTTTTAAAAACAGAAACCATTGAAACCATAGTGATAGAGCTTTGTTAGCTTTCATTTGGAAAACTATAACAACAACAACACCCAGTAAAATTGGTTTAATCATTTTCCTCCACTTATTTGATTAGGGAATCAATATGAATAATAGTTAGTCTTTTCTTAGTAAAGGAGAGAAAAAATAGAAAAGAGGTAGTGGTAATTTAAGAGGAACATAGAAAGAGATAAAATACTTTTTAACTTTCTCTAATAGGTCTTTACGTTAATAGAGGGTATTACCATTAGGGCAGTTTATAGCAGAAACCCTATTATGATTCATATATGCCAAGATAGAATTGAAAAAGAACTTAGTTATTCTTTCTGCTTACTTCAAACAATTCTTCCTTGCTATTTGTTTTAGTAGGCTAGTTTGATTGTTTACGGCTTACAAATACTTACTTAAGAGAATTTTCTCATGGTTTAATACAGAGTTATCACTAGAATATAATTGCAAGTTGGTTTGAATAGACATTAAGTTTGCTTTAGCTATATTGAATACAAAGAGAGTGTTAGATCCTTTGTGTTCTTTGAATAACTTAAGTTTATACTTAAAGGCTTTGAACTTTTGCACACAAATGAATTAGGATGTTCCAAAAACTCTTATCTTGTAATCCCCTTTTAACTGAGTCCACGAAACCTTCACTATAAAACAAATTATTATTAAACTTGAAAGGGTATTTTCTTTTTATCTGTAAGAACATATCCATCAACATATTAGGAGTATGATAAAAAAAAGAGGATCTAGAAAGGAGGTCTTAGATTCAGAAGACTATTGTAGCCATTCTAGATTAACCAAAACCCTATCTAGCTTTTTCTTTATGAACTAATTAGATGATTGCATATTGCTCTAAGTGAAGAAGTTTCGTTGGGACTTTAAGTCAGCTACTCCCATATTTTTCATGCAATCTCTGAAATTAGAATAGAAATTTCTTAGAGAGAAATGACCTTTAGCTTTTATTCTATAAAATGTGGAATTTAAGTCTCCATAAATGAGCCAAGGACCATCAACTTTACCTTGAAAACATATCAAACTCTCTTATAATTATTTCCTTTAAAATGTATAGTTTGAGCCATACACTACTAAAGAATAAACAGTAAAGCTTTTATTAAAGAATTTCCATTTTTTATGGATAACTTGTGCACTAGTGTTAATAGTATCAACATCAACCAGCTCAAGATCATGTATGTTTAGTGAGCACACTTTATTTAAAGCCCCAAATTATGAGATTCTTGAGATTCTCTTATCAAATTTAGTTTCCAAAATAGTAAAAATACATGAATTTATATTGCAGATAAAATGCCTCAACATCATTAGCTTTTTAGGGAAATTTAAGCCTTTAATATTCCATATAAAGAACATCATTTTTTTCAAACGCTTATCCTCTTAGGTTTTGCCTTTGCTACTCTTACTAGCCCTTTTTATTGTAACATTCAGAAATTTCCTTTCAGATTCATTACTTGACCAATTATTAGTAATGTGAATAAGGGATTGAGAGGGAATTTTGGTTTCACTTTTGTATAAGGTATCCTCCAAGATACTAGTCTCCTTAATTGTCACTGCATCACACTCTTTAATCCTTCTTATTTGGGGAAAATCATTTGGATGAAAGTCTTGGGTTGAACCCAGATTTTTTGATGGCATCTCATCAATTACCTAGGATTTACCTATATTTCCAATAACACTAATAGGGCTAGATTCAGCCTCCATCACTTCCTTTTCCTCTCCATGTTCTATTAATTCAAAATAATCTCCTCTTTTGAATTTTTTTCAAGTAAGCTTGAAGACCTTAACATATAGCCTTAAAGAGGGATTCCAATGAAAGTTAATAGATACAAAATCTTTATAGAGTTTCCCATTAGGCCCTAACCTTATTAAAGGTATTTAATCTGGTACCTCTTTTGATATGTCTATATTGACACACAGATGAGTATATCCAATTCTCTTTCTTATGGTAGTATTCTCATCCACATATCTAGGTTTTCTAAGAAAACTATCAATTATGCTTAACCCTTTTATTGTCTAGTATTTTAAGGGAATGTTATATAAATTGATCCATTGCTTAAATGCTAACTGAATTTTTTTTAATATAGGTTCTCAAAGTTGAAGAAAAAGAGGAAAGTTCATCATATGTGTTGGCCTCGAATTTTTTTAGTGAATTAAGCATGGTTTAAATTAATTTTGCGGTTTTGTTGGATTAAAATTTTTAGAGTTAAATATTATGTCAAGTGTTACTAGGATTTTATTATATGGTTTAGTTGTATTAAAGTAGTAATAAGATTGAAGGGTAATTTTGGAAGATCACTTAAGGTTAAAAGACATAAGGCATAAATGAAGGGAAAAAAGGACTTTTGACACTCATTAAGGGTAGAATGGGAAAAGGGAAAAGTGTCTTGCTCTTGAGAAGGAAGAAAAACAGAAAATAGCGAATGAAGAAGAGAAAATACGAAAACAAGAAGAGAAGAAGTGAGGTTTCGGTGGTTTGAGAGAAAAGAAGAGAGTTGAGCTAGGGTTTCATCTTTGCCAAGCTTTTTGGAGAGATTCTGACGTTGTGCAAAAAGGGAAAAAGGTAGAGGAAGATAAGAGTTTCCTTTTGAGACAATAATCTCTTCATTTGGTGAAGACTCAAGGTAAGGTCTTACTTAATCTTTTGGATTATTGGAAGGATTTTGGTTCATAAAGCTTAGGAAATGCATGGGTTTAAGTTTTTTAGAAACAATTTTAGTAAATATGCTTTGTGGGTTTTCAATTTTTGCAACCCTATTGAATTTAGGATTTTTGTCTATGAAAAGGGAATCAAGAAAGATCAGAGAAGCAAATGGAGGGGCACATTTGAGTAAGTTATAAGGAAGGAATTCAAGGTGGGTTAAATTTTTATAATTAAATAATAAGCTATGAATGTTTCTTTCAAGAAATGGAAATAAATATTTTCAACTACTTTATTCATGTGCATTTATTTCTTTTTAAATGCTTTAAAAATGTGCTACATGTTTGTATATGAATTGTGTTATTGATTTATGAAATGAACGATGAAAGTGATTTTGAAAGGATATTATGTTTATGAAAAATCATGTTTTCGAAAATGTGCCATTTTGGGCAACAAGTTTACAAGTTATGAAATATATGTTATGTGGGTTTCGTTTAGTCCATTCTGTATGTCAAGTGCACTTCTACTAAAGGCTTCTCCGGCCTGCCGACTCCCTTAAGTTCACGACTACGCAACAACACTATATGAGATTGCGTTAGTTCGTTCTATTTACGACTACACAGGACCATTGTATAGGAATGTGTTAGTTCGTTCTGTTTATGGACCACCCAAACCATTTGATGTGCCTATGTGTTGAACAAGGTTGTTGAATGCATGATTTATGTTGCTTATAAAATTGCTCGATAAATCAAGAATTGGGAAATATGTGTTTTATGATTCAATGTGAGTTTTACAATGGAAATAAATATTTCAATGGTTTTTGCATGTTACGGATTATAAAACTGTTATCCACAAGCTTTAAGCTCAGCCCCCTTCCATCCCATCTTCAGGTGATTAGCAAGAGATCAAGTAATCGAAAGGCATGGCATCACTCTAAATTTGCATCTTTTTGTATTTTGAATTAGTTTATGTAAAACCCAAGGCTTTAGTAGCATTTCAAGTTCTTATTCGCTCATGTATATTTTGGTTATTTTGTATTTTGGATCATGAAACCAAGGATGTATTGGCTTGAAATGCCATTAAAGCTTTGTAAAACTCTTATCTTTTGAGGTTAATGAAATATATTTCGTTTGCTTATGATCTTCCCATTTTTGTAGATTGCACCTTCAAGTTTTTCATAGGGGAAAACATTGTATTCTGACTTTCGTGGAAAATATGGATTAATATAGGCTGAATTAGGTAAATATGTCTTCTAGAAACTTGTATCTTATCTTTCTAGATTTCCAATGGTATATAGTACATAGATTTTAGACATCATAGTTGAAATTTATGATCATTTGAAGTTAGTGATGTCGCAGAGGATGTATAGGCAGGACAGCTTCGGTCGTGATTGCATCAAGCACCCTCACTATCACACCAAGTGCTCTTGCGATTACACCATCCTTCCTCATAATTACACCCTTCTCCTTGCAATCACACTTGCCTTCCTTGGGAGCGCACCTTCATGCTTGCGATCACATGTTTGTTCCTCGCGATCGCACGAAGGGTTTTCCAGCTCTGAACATGTTTGACTCTTTTGGCCATAACTTTGTCATCTGACCTCGAAATGACCTGATTTTTGAACCAATGGATTCCTAAAAAATTTCTATATCTATCCATAATAGTATTTGGTGTTGATTTGTAAAATATGGATGGAAATAAAGTAAGGGTATTGGTTGGAAGAGTATGAATAGGATATTTTATTGAACATTCTTCGGCATTTTGATGATATCTTGATATGTAGAACTCCGAATGAGACGATTCTTATTTCGGTATAAAATAGAGACATAAGGTTACAAATATTCTGAAGAAATCTAATTCTAATTCAGTCTCTAAGAATTTAAATTTCTGGATAGAAGTTGAGCACATAATACTCATATAGTATAAGAACAACTCAAAATTGGGTCCAACACTCATGGTATCAAAGAATGAAGAAGAACCGATGTTAGCTAATGAGGGTTCTTGAAACAACCCTACAAGGAACCACACTCATAAGTTATGACTCCCTAATTGGGCTTCAAAAACAGGGTCCAATAATATATCAAGGGCCTTCTTCCATTACCTTAAGAGCCTAAGGTTTGGATGCAAAGGTGAAAAGAATGGAGCTATTATCAGCTAAGAGAACATTGATAGGGTCTTTGTTCTTCCACATGGTGAATGCCCATTTTTGAAGTAGAGGGAACGGAGGTCTTTTCTCAACGAAGAAAACTATTAAAGAAGCTTCCCAAGACTTCACTCTAGCTTGCAGGATGTCCATCTCAGGAGATAAAATAAGTCTACTTCTATCCTGTTTATAAGCGGAGTAGTGAAGGGAGAGTTCTTTATCCTCACCAATGACTTGCTTCCAACTTCTCCTTGTTACTAAGGAAGGGGAATATCATTTTTCTACTAGAGGGGATTGAATAGTAGGGGTGGTGACTGTGGGTGAGATGTAAGGAGTGGAAATGTTATGGAGGTCAGAGGAGGGAATTTAGAACATGTGTCAAGTTGCTTTATCGCTAAAGCAAAAGACATCCTATTGTAAATAGGAAAAATACCAGAGATATAAAAATCCATTTAAAAGTTTGTTTCTACTAACAGGGAGTTGTTCAAAGAGCAGGAAGAAGGTAGCATTAGTGGACAAACATTCCCATGGAGGAAAATAGAAGAGAACCAACAACAATAGGGAAGGATTGGGGGGGAGAAAAGGAATGAAAGGAAAGGGGATAGAGGGGGAGATGTAAGCAAGGAAGGAGAAAACCACTACAGAAAATTCTTTATTGTTACTTTAAGGTGACAAATCTTATACTGATCATTTAACTACCTCCTTATAGTTCATGTCATATTTAATAACTACTAATCTAACTACCTTTGAATATGATAGGTCCTAAGTAGTACTAAAGTATACCATTCCCTTTATGAGATATTTTAAAGATCTTAAGTTAAATGAGCACTTATATAATAATCACCTTAAACATTTTTATTGACACATTAGGTAATATTTCATAAGAAATTCTTATATCGGGTCAATTTAGTGAATTTATTTTCTAACAAGCATCTAAATATTTGTTCAATTATTTTTATACTTTAGTTTATGAAATCAACTATTTTCTTCATAAGAACGAAACATAACATGCATTAATCGTTCCATTCTATTGATGTCCACTCTTATTAGAGTAATAACTAGGAAGAATTTAAGATAATACTTAAAAATAATATGAATCTCATAAGTATAATCTTGTCATAATTTCATTTATGAAGTATACCTCATAAACCTTTATCTTATATGTTAGTTAGCTAAACAAATAGATATATAACAAAGAATGCATTTAATTAATTATGTTATAAATATGCAACCAACTAATTAATTGTAAGGTACATCCCAATATAAATTTAGTGTGAACTTTCTTAAAGGATCTAAATTCACGACTCCATAAAGAGAAGTTTCATTAATTGATTATTGTTATTTAACAACAACAACAACAATCACCCAGTAAACGTTCTGCTAAAACACAACACTTAGGGAGGTTGTATAATATGCGTCCTTATCTTTAACTACTAGAGAGACTGTCTTTGATAGAGTCACATGAAGAAGAAAAATGCGTATACAAATAAAAATAAAAATAAAAACCTAACAGATAATAATACTAATAAATATAAATAAATACACAAAAAGGAAAGAAGACTGGTTAATAGATAAATCCAACTAGTCATTACAAAAAAATTTAAGCTAAGTAGGGAAGTATTTAATAAATAAATTTGTATAAATACAAATATAAAAATAAGAAATAAGCAATAAAATAAATACCATAATAAATATAGATCAAGGTAAAGAACCAAAATAAAAGATAAGAAAAGTAAATAAATATACAATAAAAAGAAGACAAGTTAATAAACAAATCCATCAAGTTAATATAAGAAAATAGATAGGCTAAGTAGGGAAGTATTTGGGCTAACTAACTTAGAAGAAAATACTATGTATTAGATATTTAGGTTAGATATAAGGCATAAGACCTAAAGGAAACCTTTTAAAGACTTATGAGAATGAGGACTTTTCTACTCTAGATCCTTTATTTGTATCCTACTATGCCATAGTTTTCTATTGAGGGATATGTTCTTGGTAAATTCTAGCAGAGCTATATCATTTTTTCCTTTTACGGTCTCTAAATACATTCTTCTCGCATCATCTCATTGGAGCGTTAGGGTGTCTCCTCTTAATATTTCAAAACTACCTAAGCCTTGTCTCTATTAATTTACCATTAATATTAGCCACCTTTAATTTGTCTTTTACTAGTACATTCCTAACCTTATCTCTTCTAATAAGGTTGCACATTGATCCGTATGAGAGTAAAATAAACTTAACAACTCACCAACAGATATCTATCAGAAATCGAGAGAAGCTTTATGTTTGAAGAAGATTCTTCTCTGATTTAAACTTTAAGTTGAACTCCCCTTTTATAGTTTTAAGGGGCTACTATAAATAGTGACTAGCTAAAAATACAATTAAGTATTATCCACGTATTTCTTCCTTTAATAATAACCACTAATCTATTGAAGGAAAATAGTTTATAACCACTAATCTAATAAAAGAAAGTGATTAATAACCACTAATCTTAAAGTGAATATAAACCATTCATTTTAAATAATTAAATAATTAATAATTATGTTAATTATAATACTTATTAATTATGATCTCCTGATCATTACTCCCCTTTTTACAGGAATCTAGGTCCTGATGGATCTCAAAATAAAAGATGAGGGAATGTGGAATTTTCCATTTCTTTAGTGAGCCACTTTGCTGCACTAGGTTTTTGCCCTTTCCTTCTAATACAAAATGCTTCTCGTACACCCCTACGTGTTTCTATAATCTTCTTTTCAAGGATGGTATCTTCCAGTAGTGGAGTTTCATCAGGAATACTCAAATCTACTACTGAAGGTATGATTTCACCTAATTCATTGTCTAGCATTGATGGTTCTAAAATCTTAAGCTTTTCGACATTGACCCATAGAGTACATCTCCTTATAACTTGGTAACTCCAGTTGACATGCATTATCACCAATCTTTTTGATGATCTTGAAAGGTCTATAAAGAATAGGTTTCAATTTCTTGCCTTCTCCTTTTAACCATTCTTTTCCTAAGTGTAGCCATATAAGATCTCCCACTTGAAAATCACCTTTCACCCTATGTCGGTCATATCTAGCTTTATATTTTTGTTGAGTTCTCTAAAATTGCTTTTCAACTTCGCCATGTACTTTTTGAATACATTTTATGAACTTTTGAGCTTTCTCTGAACTAGTCTTGTCTTGCCCTTCTTTTAATGTTGACTCAAGTGTGAACTCCATGTCAAATGGACTTTGTGGTAAATAGCCAAGACAAACCTTAAAAGGTTATTTATTTGTGGAGTTATGAATAGTTTGATTAAAGGTAAATTGCAAATATGGTAAACTCTCATTCCATGTCTTTGGATGTCGAGCATTATATACTCATAAGAGATATACAATGGTCCGGTTGACAACTTCCGTTTGACCATCGGTCTTGGAATGAAAAGTTGTACTTCGATTTAGCTTTGTATCCATCATAGACCATAATGATCTTCATAAGCTTCCAAGAAAACAACTTTCATGATCTGAGACAGTTGAGCTTGGTAACCCAAATTATGTCTAGACATTCTTGAAGAAAAGTTTCGCTATTTCTTCTCCCGTGATTGTCTTCTTGCAAGGTATAAAAATTATCATCTTGGAAAATATATCAACTATAACATATAGATAATCAAATCCCTTTTTAGTAGTTGGCAGACCACCTATGAAATCCATAGAGATACGTTCCCATGGTCTACTTGGAACTAGTAATGGTGTGTAGAGCCCAACCTTCTGATTTGAAGGTTTTGATGTGCTACATAAAACACATCTTTTTACAAAATGCACGACATCTTGCTGCACTCGAGGCCAATAGACATAGCATTGTAAGTTTTGTATTGTCTTGTTTACTCCAAAATGACCTACCACTTTTGAAGTATGAGCTTCTTGTATCCATTGTATATGATTTGCTTCTTTAGGAACACAAAGTTGTGACCCTTTGTAAAGTAATCCATCTTGCAACGCAAACTCTGATGGTTTTTGCATTTTTGCAGCTGAAACTGCATCATAAAAATCAGGATCATAATCATACAAGTTCACATTTTCATCATGTAAACTTGGTTGTATCTGCATCCTAACATACAATCAAAGTATTGTTAGTGGTGGCCAAGATAACATATTAGCCAGTTTGTTTTGGAGTCCTTTCTTGCAATTAATTACAAAGTTGAATTGTTGTAGGTAGGTCATTCGTTTCATATGACGAGCCTGTTGTAACTTGGATTGGGTTTGAAGATATTGAAGGGGTCGATGATCTGTATAAACTACCATTTCCTTACCTAGAATATACACGCGCCAATGCTTTACAGCTTGGTGTAAGGCAAGTAACCCCTTATCATAAGTTCGATAGTTCCTTTGAGATCCCTGAAATAATTCTAAATAGTAAGCAACAAGTCTTCCTTCTTGCATTAGAACAGAACCCATTACATATCTAGATGCATCAGCCTCAAGTTTAAAAGGCTTTGTAAGCTTGGCAAGGCTATAATAGGCACCTCGCATATCTTCCTCTTCAAAAGATGAAATGTGTCCTCATGTTTTTGAGTCCATATGAAATGTTGATTTGCCTTTATCAATTCATGTAAAAGACTAGCAATGACCGAAAAATTCCGAATGAACTTTCGGACATACTAAAAAGCTCCCATAAAGTTGCGTACTTCAGTAATATTTGTGGGACGTGACCACTCACTTATGACTTTCACCTTTGCTGGGTAAATTTTTAATTCTCCATTGCCTACTATGAAACCAAGGTATAATAAGAATTTCTGTCCAAACTCACACTTCTTTTTATTGAGGTAGAGTTAATGTTTATGGAGCAACTCTAATACCATTCTCAAATGTTCTAAGTGCTCCTCCCAAGTATGACTATAAATCAAAATGTTATCAAGATAAACAATGAAAATTTGATTTATGAAAGGTCATAAGAAATCATTCATTAACCGCATAAATGTGGCTAGAGCATTACATAGTCCAAATGGCATAACAAGCCAGTCAAACAAACCTTGCCTTGTCTTGAATGCAGTCTTCCACAAATCACCTTTTTGAATTTGCACTTGATGATAGCCTGACTTCAAATCCAATTTTGTGAAATATTTGGCATGCTTCAATTGATTTAAAAGATCATCTATTCTTTGGAGAGGATATCGATTCTTTAATGTGATCTTATTTAGAGCACGATAATCGATACAAATATGCCAACCATCATCCTTCTTAGGAACAAACACAATTGGTGAACCACAAGGAGAATTACTTAGTTTGATAACACTATTTTCAAGCAATTCTGAAACTTGCTTCTTTATTTCTTCATTCTCCAACACAGAATAGCAATACATGCTCAAATTTGGAAGTGTTGAATCTAATATAAGTTATATCTCATGTTCCACTTCTTGTTGTGGTAGTAAACCTCGTCCTTCAGAAAATAAGTTTTAAAATTCTTTACACAATTTTGTTAACTCATTTTCCATACTGTCTTTATATGGGGTAGCGATAGCTACATGAGTTTGATCAACTTTGTGTTCTTCTTTATTAGAAGATCGTATAAATAGTAATACGAACTTCTTTGATGCATTAATCATCCATTTGGCTTGACAAGCGGTGATTAAATCAGTAACTTGCTTTACTTTTTCACCAGAGAAGAGATATTTTCTTGCTTCTTTAGTGAATTGAAATCTTTAGGTTTGACGATAATAAATGGCATCTTGACCCCATAAATAAGGACTTCCAAGTATCCCTTAGCATATGTTAAGAGGAACAACATCACATGTTACCTCATCAATGAATTTGCTAGTGATAGCAAATCGAAATGTGCATTGTTGATTGA
>JAOQMP010055390.1:0-10811 GCA_027563575.1 Erythroxylum pedicellare | reverse complement strand
TATACGATTTTTTATGATTATGTTTACATCTTGGGTTTTGATTTGGTAGTGTTATGTTGAACTGGAAGGGAAGTAGAAAAGATGAGTTATGTATTAGTTAAATAAGATAGGAATTAGAAAATCTGGAAAAAAAAAATGGATGAAGAAGAGAGGGAAAATTTCCAGTTTCAGTGAAGAAGGAGAAGGAGGATACACGATCGTGCCTCTGCAGAATCTTGACATTGCTGATGGATTTGGAGAAGCACGTTCGTGGTTCTGCATGATTGTGACTTCACAAGAGGGATTTAAAACTCATGATCGTAACACATTGATCTACATCTGCACTAAAAATTATGGCAAGCTAAAATCATTTGGGAGAGATTGAGTGATAAAATTGAGACAAAAATTGGTTCTAGAGATTGAATGTGGATAACCGTGCATTAAGGTTGGATGACCGTGACTTGTTTGTTGATGTGCATGGGTGTGTGTTATGGTTGCACACCTGTGAGTTGATTATTTAGGAATGCACGGCCATGCACATTAATTCTAGTTGGGTTAAAACAACTTAAAAGTGCTTGCACCCAAGAGGATTTTACACCCCGAACATCCTTGTTTCTATTGCCTATAACTTCATCGATAGTCATCCAAATGTAATGATTTCTAATTTGAAGTAGACTAGAGACATAGGGATACAAATTTTCCAAAGAAATCTAATTTTAATTCTATCCCTAGAATTTTAGATTTTGAATTAAAGTTGAGTACAACATACTATTTCAGTATAAGAACGGACCAAAAATGTTTGAGGTATAACTTTCAAATTACTAAACCAAATTGAATGATCATGGTGTCATTAAAAACTTAAGAGACAGGAGAACAATTTTCTAGAAGAGAGTATTGAAAAATACTTTATTTACATCATCTAAATGATTAAGAACAGTAGACTCAAAATTCAGTTTTTGGAAAAATCTGAATTTGACTAAATGAGTTGGAAATGGTGATTCTAATGGTTTTATTGAAGCATAAATCATAAGTATAATGTTACTTATGTGAATTTTGATAAATGAATGTTTATATGATGAAAATGATATAGTGATACTTGGGATTGTCATGAACATACATTGTGCATATTTTATATACATGTGCATTAATAAACACTTATAATTGTGCCAATTTGTGATATATGTAAATGTGTTTTGTATGATATAGAGGAGCACATTAGATGCCAGTCAGACATTGTTTGGCCATCTAGGTAATAGCATACTAGAGCGTACTGTGAGTCAACCTAGATGATTTTTCCTAGGATTGATTAAATTTGTTTAGCTTCTAATTATTGAACTATTTATGAATTGTTGATGAATTCCAGACTTGAATGATCTGAGGAGTTTGTTATGAACTAGAAATGTTTTAGTTGCTTTTAAATTCTGAATGATATTTGTATACTCAATGAAAGTTGAATGCCAGATTTGGGTTCGATGATTATGAGATTTTATATGGCATATTCTATTATTTGACGCATTTCATAAAATGTATGTTCAGATAAAGGCGCTATGATTAGAGAAGCTAGTCTGAATGAGCTTAAAGCTCAGTATTCTGCATGTAGAACTCTACTCACTCCTTGGTTTTTGTTTTTGGCTGAGCCTAATGGGCCAGTATCTGTATTTGAAAGGCACTCAATCATAATAATAATAACAAATCTGGAGTCTCATATGCATCTGTATTTGTATATATCTGTTTTGAATTTGTGATGATATCATGACATGCCATGGTAATGTGAGTATTTGCATTATTCATGTTCTGAAAGAATGATATTGTGCATTTGACTTAGGTGAAATCATCAATGATGGTTCACTCATTGAGTTCACAAAACTTATAAAAATTACAACATGGCTTTTCAGTTAAGAGACAGGAGACCTAATTTCTAAAACTGGAATAGAGGAACATTTTGGATTAAGTTACGACTCAAAGGTTTGTTAGCTACATCAGAATAGTTGTGACTTGTATTTTGTAGTTTTTGTCATATAGAACTTGTATAAAAATTGTAAGCATTTTTCAATGAATACAGGGAATGTTTTTTTTAAAATTTGGTGACTTTTAATTTTATTAATTGATTCCATGTGTAAGTTGGATATGTGTTCGCTCTAACATACCATTATCATAAGATATGTACTTGAATGTCCTTTAGATGTTTGGGTATATACTTTATGGTAGTGGGATGCATTTTTGGTATCAGAGCATGGTTTGGCATCTATAGGGACATATAAGAGTAAAGAGATATGATCAATAGTGAGAGACTCAGATAGTGATCACAACTTTTGTTTATTATAGGTCACCTAGGATAGGAGATCAAGTTAGAGAGTCAGTTGACATGGAGTTTGTAGGAGCCAATATAGAGTCTCTTATACTTGAGTTTGCTCAAATGCCTCTGAGAATTCTGGAAAGGCGAGAAAGAAGATATGATAAATTGAGAAAGTAGGGTGCTGTGGACTTCTATGAAAGTACGGAACCTGCTGAGGCAGAAGGGTGGTTAGAGAGAATGGAAATAGTGTTCAATCAGATGGACTATGAGGTAGATGAAAGATTTGATTATACGGTCTCACTACTATAAGGTCCAGTATACTAGTGGTGGAAAACTATTCCAGGCAATACCATAAGACCTTATAGTTTTCCTTGTGAAGATTTTCTGAGAGTGTTTCGAGAGAATTATATGCCTAAGATTTATATGGATAGGAAGATGAAAGAATTTTTAGTTTTGAAGTAAGGCAGGCTCACAATGGCAGAGTATGAGATAAGATTTAATGAGTTAATGGGGTATGCAACTGAATTGATCCCAACTAAGGAAGACAAATGTAGACAGTTTGAACATAGAGATCAGAACGAGACTAGTCATTTTGAATTTGGGTAGTTTTATGAAACTTCGAGTGGCTATGATCATAATTGAATAGTTATTAAAGGATGGTCAGGGAGAGTACAGACAGGAGGTTAGAGGAAAGAAGTAGGATGAATCTCAAGTTGATTTTGACAGAAGCTTTAGAAAGGCTCATAACAGATCGTCTCGATTCCAGGCTAGATCGAGACAATCTGGGTCTAGGTAAAAAGGTGGATTTGTTCAGACTCTGAGAGGTAAAAGATAAATGCCCTTCAGCCAGTTTCAAAAGCTGTCTAATTGTGAGCACTGTGGTAAGAAGAATGGTAGTGAATGTTGGAGGTTAACAGGAGCTTGTTCTGTTGTGGCTCTGTAGAACATCTGATTAGAGATTGTCCTGAGACTTTGAGACCACAGTCTGGAGCTAGAGGAGGAACAATGATTGAGACAATAGTTTAGCAGAGTAGAGCTGTCAGATCTACACAGAGAGACAGAGATAGAGGTAGAATTCGGTCAGCAGAGCTTAGTGTTAGGACTAAAGTGCGGAGTAACTAGCCGCAATCTTAGGCCAGGGTTTATGCCATCACCAGATAGGAAGCACAGAACTACCCATATGTGGTAGCAGGCGTGTTGAATGTTTTTCATTTTAAAGCATATGCATTGGTAGATCCAGAATCTACGCATTCATTCATCACACAACATCTGGCATCTAGATTGCATTGTGAGAGAGATATATTGAAAGATAGGTTAGAGCTGAGTACCACAGTGGGTAGCACAATAGTGATTGGTGAGGTATGTAAAAGATGCATAGTTTGGATTGATTAGGCAGAGTCAGAAGCTGATTTAAATGTATTGCAGTTAAAGGAAATTCTAGGCACGGATTGACTTACTACTCATCGAGCTATAATGAATTGTTATGCTAAGGAAATAGTTCTTGAATCCCCTAATCAGCCGAGAGTGGCATTTCGAGGAGTTAGTCAGGTTGTGCCAACTCGACTAATTTCATTTATGAATGTCCTAAAACTAATTCGAGGTGGATGTGAGGCGTATCTAGCCCGTATAGTTAATACTCAAAATGAACAAACCATTCAAGATATTCCTATTAATAGGGATTTTCTGGATGTGTTTCCTGCAAAACTACCAAATTTACCCCCAGAAAGGGAGATAGAGTTTAACATAGACCTTCTTCCAGGTACCGTTCCTATATCAATTCTTCCATATAGGATGAAACCTGTAGAACTGAAGGAATTGAAAACCCACTTATAAGAGTTATTAGATAAGAGTTTCATCAAGCCTAGTGTGTCACCTTAGGGAGCTCCGGTATTGTTTGTAAAGAAGAAGGATGGAACTCTGAAATTGTGTATTAATTATCAGTAGTTGAATCGAATAACAGTTAAGAATAAATACCCATTGTCAAGGATTGATGATTTATTTGATCAGTTACAAGGAGCTCAGGTATTGATGATTTACTTGATCAGTTACAAGTATGTTATCAGCTGAAAATAGCCGAGGATGGTGTACCGAAGAGTGCATTTATAACAAGATATGGGCACTTCGAGTTTTTGGCAATGCCATTTGGATTGATGACATTTTGGTATACTCGAAGTGTAGAGAAGATCATTCTGCATATTTGGGATTGGTTCTATAGATAATGAGGGAGAAACAGTTATATGCCAAGTTTAGTAAGTGTGAATTTTGGCTTGATCAAGTAGTATTCCTAGGTCACATAGTGCCTAGACAGGGCATTTAAGTAGACTTGAAGAAAGTAAAAGTAGTGAGGAATGTGTCTGAGATCTGGATTTTCCTTGGATTAGTTAGTTATTACAGAAGGTTTGTCGAGGGGTTTTCACTGATCTTAACCCCTTTAACAAAACTTCTAAGAAAGACTGTTCCTTTTAAATGGAATGATGATTGTTAGAAGAGTTTTGAGGAGCTTAAGCATCGATTAACTATAGCACCAATGTTAACTATTCCACCTAGCTTTGGAGGTTATATTGTGTACAGTGATGCTTCACACCAGGGTTTAGGATGTGTACTGATGCAGCATGACAAAGTAATATCATATGCATCAAGGCAATTGAGGTCTCATGAGTTGAATTATCCAGTACATGATTTAGAACTTGCTGTAGTAGTATTTGGCTTGAAGATTTGGAGATACTATTTGTATGGAGAAACTTTTCAGGGGTTTACTAATAAAAAAGTTTGAAGTATCTGTTGAGCTAGAAAGAGTTGAATATGAGATAGAGGAGATGGATAGAATTGCTAAAAGATTATGATTGTACAATTGAGTATCGTCCGGGCAAAGCTAAAGTGATAGCTGATGCATTAAGTTAGAAGACTAATAGTATTATGGCTTAAGTACAGTTATCGAGTATAGTTTACTTGAGAGAATTGAATATTGAATTGAAATTGGGGCAGAATGAAGCATTGATAGCTACATTAAAGTTGAGCCCTGTATTACATGAAAGAATTAAAGAGGCTCATATCCATAATTATTAAAGTTAATTGAGAAGTTAAGAGTGAATATGGATTCTGAATTTGAAGTGAGAGATGATACATTGTGGTTAAAGAAAAGATTATGTGTACCTGATGTTGATGAGTGTCAACTAACAAATAGAAGTGGAAGAATTTTGTGTTAGAGTCCCCATCTTTAATCCGGTTTATCCTAGCCTTTTGGTTAATTATTAAATTCTAAAGTTGCAACATTTCCTGGAAGTCTTGAAGCTTCCTAATTTCTAATGCCCAAAGGTCTAGATCATGTAGAGAACTATAACATGCTTGTTGAGCTTGGATCAGCTCTCCTTAAGTGGTACTTAATTAGTTAGAGCCTAGAAAGTGAACTAAAGTTGAGTAACTGTAGCAAAAATATTTACAATTAAATTTAGAGAACTATATAAATTCACTAGCAATAAGGCAATCATATGATAACCTCGAAAACCCATTAAAAAAATAATTATACTACTATAAAAACACTTTGATGTTATTTTCCAGTTTTCTTTACATTGTGTATTCATTTTCTTTATCTTAAATTCCCTTTAAAGCTTGTACTTTCCTTTTGCTTAAATCAAATCAGTTTTTAGTTCAAACCTTATTTCAACACTTTCTAACATCTTGGATGCTTAGAATTTCTCTTTTAAAATTTCTTGAACTTTACTTATATTGTCAATTAAAGGTTAAATGCAAATTCTAAGAAAATTTTTCCTTGACATGCCTAAATATCATATTGGTATGACAAACCCATTTATTTATATATATTTTCATATCAATTGGGTGGGTTTTTTTCACCATAATTGGTCTTTATGGAATTATTTGATTATTATTTGAACTATTGTGCCTTACATTTAATTTTTGTTTAATTGTGATAAATTGATTTTGGACAATTGATGTACTTTATTTGTAATTTTTATTGTAAGGTACTCGGAGAAATTAGAGTTCAAAAAGATTAAGAAGTAGTGATCCAAGGCAATAAAACAGCTGGATAAGAGAAGCATAAGTGTAAGCATCAGCTGACCAAAAACGACAACGTTGACACAGCAACATGGGGCATTAAATAAGAGACCAAAAATGACAACATGGAAGAAATGAAATAGGCGTGCGTGGTCTAGGAAGAGAAGGAAAAAACGAAAATGTGGGGTGCGTGTGTCATTTGGGAAAAGAAGAGAAAAAACGATAGTATGGAGGGTGTGAGATTTGTAAGGGTTTTAAGTGAATAGGAAAGGTGGACTAAAAACTATGAAAAAAATTATCAAATTAAGCTTAAACAGAAGGGGAGCGGCAGGCATATGTGGTCTGAAAAATAGAAGAGAAGAAATGACCAGTATGGTGGAAGAGAGCTATCAACGGGGGTGTTCTACAGAGGAGAGGGATTTAAACTTCGGTTCTTCTTCCTCATCTCCCACAAAATCCAAATCATCATTCCCACATTCCATGGCTGACCACCGAAGCTCACTGTTAACAGCATCCTCTATGAATTTTCATGGCTAGTTCATCCTAGTCCTCTGATTTAATGGCAATGGTAGGAGCTTAGGTTTTCATAGGGGAGTTTAAGCTACATTTATCTTCTACCCTTTTAATTTTTAAGTGATTCCAAGGTCTTAGGATAACTATTTACTTATTTAGAGTTATGTATGAATTATATCTTTGAATTGGAAGATTCCTGTGACTATGTCATTGTTTAGCAACTAATATTGTGCTAATTTTGGTTCAATTTCATTACTTTGTTTTGGGTCAAGATTTTGTTTTAAGATTTTAGTGAATATTTGGTGATTATTCAAGGCGGATTGAATGTTTGGATTGTTATATCGGTTGCTAGTATTAATTCTGTTTCCTTACTTATTAAGTGAAAACTGAGCATTGGTTTTTGTATCCTTGGTTCTATTTTACTATTTTGATGGCAGTTAGTAGATTGGGATTTTGGAAAATATTTTTTTAACAATTTGAGGTGGCTTAGTTGTTGGATTAAAAGCTTGATTATAACTCTTGGCTCATTTGTTTAACTCCAATATCTTTTTGAGTGATGATTGCCTGCGTTATTGATCTGGAGGGTTGCATTTATCATTGTTAAATACTTTTATTGTTTCTTCTTATTACATTCACTCACTAACATTTCATATCACTCATTTTAAATTTAAAATACCAAAACATGTCCTTTATGTTTATGTTAATTCACTACAAATTTTAGTGGTGATTGATCAAATCACACCCCATTCTATAGTTTAGGTTGCATTGAATTTAGTTACTTAGGAATTTAATTTCATTTTTTTGGTTCCTCAACGAGAACGACCAGAGGTTTCACTATATACAATCCTTAGTTAAAATTTGAAGTAACCTCAAGGCAACATTAGATTTTAGGTTATTTCAAGTGATGTCGTTACCGAGAAACTAAGAAATTGGATCCTAGTAACTAAGTGTCAAGTAACATTCACTGAGATTTATATGTTGAGCCTCATAGTTGCATTGGTATTACATAGTCCATCTCCATTTGCATTTTTGCATTTTCTTAGCTAGATAAAAGTTTTGGTTTGCTTTTTAACTTGTTTGGTGTTTATTGGATTACATTGCTCTTTTTGTTTAATTATAGCCTACTTAGTTGCTTTCTTGAGAATAGGAGTCCATTCTCCAAGTCAAGTTTTAGGCAAATTGCTTCTTTATGCATATTGGTGCAGTTTTTGACATTCTTTGATTAATTGTGCATATTACAAGTTTTCATACTCTTTCATACACTATATACACACATACACTTGCACTCATCAGATTCTTCCATTTTTTTACTTGAATCTTGTTGTGTAAGCCAGTTTTGCACCTCGTTCTTATTGTTACTGTTTATGCCTAGTATTGATAGGGTTTTACCTCTGAATCCTTTAAATCTTAAACTTGAGAGGTCAGTGAAAAAGATTAGAAGAGAGAGGAGATTAGAGGGGACAAGTCAAGTTCTTATTGAGGAGGAGCATATTTCACAAGAGTCAAGTTTGTCATCTAGTTAACAAGAACCTAATGAGAGAGTTACCTCTAGTGAACACTTGTCTACTAGTGATTTTGAATTAAAGCAAGATACCATAGATGGTGATAATGGTAATAATAGACATGATGAGCCTAATGGGAACAATGAACATGATGAGAACAACCTAGGGAATAATGGTGAGGATAATAGAAGCATGAAGGAGATTAATAATTCCAATGTTAATTATGACCCTTATGGCTTTTATACTGATGATGTGAACTTTAAAATTAAAGGATCATTAATTTCTTCCTTACCTAGATTCCATGGTTTCATAGTTGATGATCCACATAGGCATTTGAAGACTATGCACATAGTGTGTTCTTCCATAAAACCACTCACGACAAATCTTGAAGATGTATTGAAGAGAGCATTCCACTTCACTTTAGAAGGCAAAGCCAAAGAGTGGCTTTTCACACAATCTCAACATTTCACCATATTGACCTGGAATCAGTTGAAAGGAGCATTATTAGATGAACATTCCCTTGCCTCTAAAACTTCGAGGCTTAAAAAGGAGATAACTAGTGTAGTGCAACGAGATAATGAATCCATGCATAAATATTGGACAAGGTTCATCACACTTCTAGCCCGTTGTCCACATCACAATATTTCAAAGAATGATCTGGTGAATTGTTTCTATGAAGGGCTCCTTCTACATCATAAGCCTTCAATTCATGCTGTGAAAAATGGTTCTCTAAGAAAATTGAGTCCCAATGCTTTATAGGACCTACTCCAAAAGATGGATACCAATGACCCTCATTCTAGAGGCACAGGGAAAGTGTACAATACCTCTTCAGTTTCTTCCCAAAATATTCTTGTTAAAATTGTTGCTTTGGGAAACCCAGTGGAGAAAAGACTCCATCTTTTGGAGTGAAGGCTAAGCCACTGGGTAATTCTTAAGCTATAGTAGCCAGTTATGAGTACTATAGATCCATGATGCATGCCTCCAATAATTATTCTAGATATGAAGAAGTTCATGCCTTCTACCAAAATAGGAATGGTCAATATCAAAAGAGGGATCCCTATACCAACACCTTTAATCTAGGTTAAAGATGTCACCCTAATTTTAGATGGGGTAGGGATTAAGGCAACATTCAAGGAAATTCTTCCAATTAAATGATGTCTAATCAAGGGACATCATCTTCTTTTTCTAAGGGTAATGAATTTGCTATGATTATGAAGGGCATTGCTAGGATTAATTCAAGATTAGATCACGAGAAGTCACAAACCGATGCTAAGTTGAATGCTATGGGGAATAAGATGGACTCATGTCTACAAAATGTTTTCTCTAAGTTAGAGCAAATAGAGACTAAGCATGAGAACTTGAACACTTTCGTTTCTCAAATCTCCAATAACTTGAGTGAACAATAAGCAAGAGTAGTGGTTCTATACCCTAAAACATAGCGATAAATCCTAAATCTTTGAATGCAATCACACTGAGAAGCGGTAAGAAAATTGGTGCTAAGAAAGTGCAGTTCAAAGAGAATGAAGAGGATGAAGAACCAGCTAATGAGGAAATAAAATTTAAGTCTCCTCCTGCTAACACTACTCAAGAAACCTCCCAAGTTGAGAAGAAAACTTTTATTTAATCTGAAAGGCCACAAGAAAAGAAGCTCATGAAGAAGTCTCGAAAACAACCAGTGGTGCAAAATGATGAAGATGTAGCAACTATCATGAAGAGACCAATGGTGGAAGGATCACCATCCAACTCTAAAGGTGATGAGGTAAACATTTGTGACTTGCCTTTTCCAAATTCGTACTTGGTCAGTAAAAAGATTGTTGACAAGAAAGACAATGATGAATTGTTTGAAATTTTTAGCAAAATTAAGGTGAATGTGGCATTTATTGAATTGATTAAAAGGATGCCCAAATGTGCTAAATTCTTGAAAGACTTTTGTATAAATAAGAGAAAGTATAGGCATAGTGAGAGAATCCAACTAGGGTTGAGTGTTAGTGCCTTATTTAAGCCACATTTGCCCATTAAATGCAAGGACCCAAGTTCTTACAATATCCTTTGTATCATAGGTAGAATTACTATTTCTCATGCTCTACTTGACTTAGGTGTAGCAATTAAGGTCAAGTCGACCTCTGTTTATAAGACCTTGGGTATTAAAGCTTTGAAAGACACTAGTGTAGTGCTTGGTCTAGCTAATAGGATAGTGAGAAACCCTAAAGGCATTCTATAGGAGATCTTTGTGCAAGTCAATGGTCTTGTTTTCCCAGATGACTTTTATGTCATGGATATGACTAATGAACTTCCTGTTGAGAGTACCTTGATTCTAGGTAGGCCAATCCTTCTGACTATTGAGACCATAATTAATATGAAGAAAGGCCTTACCACTATGGGAATTGGGGATCAAAAAGTGCAATTTAATCTTTCAGAAGCTATAACCTATGGTTATGAAGATTGTTCTTACTTGGGTGTTAGTTTAATTGAATTTCATGAAAATGATGTCGAAGATTTGCATGAGA
>JAOQMP010055372.1:0-25848 GCA_027563575.1 Erythroxylum pedicellare | reverse complement strand
ATTAAAACAAATAAGTCTCAAAATAACCCAGACAAACAAAGCACATGCTACTAACTAAAAGAACAACCCATAAACAACTCCTTGGGCCTAAAATAAGAGACAATAAATAATAACCCCAAATTATCAAAAATGTGCCTAAATGGTTAAGTGCTAGCCTCTTCCAACGCCTCCTCTAATAAAGTCACAAGCTTGGGCGTGCCTTGGTGTTTCTCTATGGATGTTTTGGCCTCCTTACGTACTTGACTTGTGATTTAGGCTTGAACAAAAGCTTGCATCGCTTGTTTAAGCCTTGAAGCTTGTTGTGTTGTAATTGGACGACTTGGCATGTGTAGCTTGTCATGTTGATGTGTAAGATGTAGAACTCCATTGCGAAGGCTGGTTGTATCAATACCCTTATAGGTGAACATACCCAATATCCCTTTGGAGTATTGGATTATAAAGGAGTTGAGTATGCTTGCGAGCTACTTGGGGAAACCTATATGCATGAATGAAAATATCTCTTAAAGAAGACAAAGTCTTGGTGACTTTCCAATGGAAACTGTCTCTTAAAACTCAAGGTAAATAATGGGAGCTGATGGGTAGAGTCTTCATTAAAGGTGACTATTGGGAAGTGATGGGCATGGAAAAGAATGAGTCTGAAGAAATCAAAGAAACCGAGGAGGCAGAACAAGTAGCAGAAAACCAAGAGATGATTCAGTTAGTTAATGTCTCTCCTAACATAAGGGAGCGCATTCCAAAGGAGAATAACCATGATTATGTTCAACTGAAAGGAGTTAAACAAAATTTATCAGAAGGTTTCTATAACTCACCAATGAATAAAGGAGGAAATGTTCTGGAAACTAGTGGTACTATTCCAAATGAAGGAGTTTCAGTTGTTCAACAGAATGAACAAAGGCTATCAAAGGTTGATTTACAAAATGGTAGTAATTAAAAGGAGCAATTTGATCATGATACCTCTCAGAAAAGTATTAGGAGTAGCAGGAAAATCTCTAAAGGTAAAACAAATTGCCTATGACTTTGATTATATGGAATGTGCATGGAATAAATAATCCTTTCAAGCTTAATACTTTAAGGGATTTTATGCTGAAGGAAAAGCCTTGGGTTTTTTGCATGTTAGAGACTAAAATCAGAGAAGTTAATCTGAATAAATTGGTTTGTCTAGGTAGCAACTGGCAGTTCATTACAAACCATCAAAGTCATGTATATGAAAGGATTATTATAGCTTATGATGGTGATTACTTAAAGGTGGAGGTTCTGGAATCAAGTTAGTGGCATATTCACACTAAGCTTTATTTTAAAATGAAAAATTATTAGGATTTAACTACTTTTGTCTATGGATTTAACACTGTGTTCTAAAGATCTGACCTCTTGAATTACCTAAGAAGGATTAAGACTTCGGTAAATTCCCCTTGGATGGTTTATGGGGATTTTAATACCACTTTGTTCATATTAGAGGTTGAAGGTAATTGTAACCTACTCAACTACTCCTCTAATATGTTTGATTGTATGCCAGAGGTAGAACTTATAAATCTAAAATCTGAAGGTCATAAGTTTAGTTGGACAAATAAGCAAAGTTTTATTTGTCACATTAGGAAAATTCTGGATAGGGCTTTGGTAAATGTGGAATGGATGCACACTTTTTCAAGAAGCTCTGCAAAATTCTTAGAACCTGATATCTCAGACCATATTTCTATAAAGATTAATAACTTGTTCACTACTGTCAGAGTACATCATCCTTTCAGATTTGACAATTTTCTGGTTAACATGGAGGGATTTCAAGAAACAATAGTGAAGGGATTGGAGCATGGATGCTATGGGACTAAGTAGTACATATGTATCCAAAAGCTTAAGGCTATAAAATAGGAGCTGAAGATTCTTAATTATAAGACAGGTCTGAATCTTTCTAAGGAGATTGAAATAACTAGAGATAAAGTCTCATCTATTCAAAAATCATTGGCAGAGAATCCCTTGGGTGGTGCTCTAGCTACAATAGAGAAGGAAGCTCTTAAGAATTACTTGGAAGTGGTGGACAATCAATGTTCTTTGTTAAAGTATAGAGCAACAATTAATTGGATAAAAGATGAAGATAGATATACTAATTTCTTCTTCAATTTTATGTTAGCTCGAAATAATGTCAATAGAATCACCTCCATTAAAATTGAAGCTAGTGTGGATGTTTTCAGACAAGATGATATAACTAAAGAAGCATGAATTTCTACAAAAATCTACTAGGCTTAAAAGCTCCCCCATCTAAGTTGGTTTATGATCTTAGATAGTTTGTATCCACTAAAAGTCCTGATCATAAAGTTTCTTGGTTAATAAGGCTTCTTATAGATAAGAAATTAAGAAGGTTGTCTTTAACATGAATGGCTTTAAGGCTCCACGACCTGATGGCTTGAACGATTTTTTAATAAGAAAACTTGGAATAGTTTGGGAGGATAGTCAAGGAAGCAGTGCATGAGTTCTTCCTAAAAGGGGTTTTACTAAAAGAAATAAACAAAACCTTTCTTTGTCTGGTCCCTAAAAAATCTAGCTCAAATACTTAGAGTGATAACATACCTATTTCATATACAAATTTCCTCTATAAGATCATTGCCAAGATTTTGGCTAATAGGCTGAAAGAGGTTCTAAAATTTCTCATTAATGAGAATCAAGGAGCATTTATGGCTAGCAGAGATATAGGGGATAATATCCTTATTGTGTAGGAGCTTTTAAAAGGGTATAATCGTAAGAGAAGTCCCTATAATTGCACTATAAAAATTGATTTAGAAAGTTTTGGATAGTGTGGATTGTGGTTTTTTGCTAAAAACTATGGAGATCACGAACTTTCCCTTAAGGTTTATAAAGTGGATTCAAGAATACATTTCTACTATTTCCTATGGGATATTGATAAATGGGAGCCCCATGGAGGTGTTTAAAGGCAAAAAAAGTCTTATCCTAACCCCTTCTAATATATGTATATATCACAACACACACACACACACACACACACACACACACACACACACATATCACATACACACACACACTTGTTTTAAGTATCCAACTTGAATGTTTCACTATAAGAATCCGAGTATTAAATTTGACAAGCCTCTATAAGCTCACAAGTACATATTTTTCAAGGTTTTCCAACCTTCCACACTCTAAGGCACAATAAGAATAATATGCCTCTCAAGAATATAGATGTTGCTCAAATGTTTTGAAAGTCTATATATGCTCGTTTTTTCACAAGTGTTGTTGCTCGTCTTTAAATAGTCAATTTCTTCAACTAATCGTTGCTTCATCTTAATTCTAATTTAACTTTGGATTTTTAATATCATTTCTACTGGAACAAAAAATTCCATAGTTAATTGTTCAAAAAGGTAAGATTCTCCAGGATTTTAATAAGGAAAGTTTACTAAGAGGGTTCCTGCAAGAATGGAAGTAATTTTTCTATGATTTTACTTCCTTTTAAAAAGAAATACCAGTATCTATATAAGGAAATAAATCCAATTTCAATTTTTAAATATTATATAGTTATCATCAAAATCATTAAATATAAACCTTGAGCTAACAATCTCCCCCCCTTTGATGAAGATAAGTAATAACAGATATGGTTTTCAAAATTCAAAGAGTTAATAAATGATCTCGAAAGATATTTGTGACTTTTATATATTTTGACATAATTAGAAGGAGCATGTCTCTTATATATCACATATTTTCACAAGTTCAATAGTAGAATCAATCGTATATATAATTGAGGCAGCATTAAGAAATATGCATTGAAAAATATACCATCATATATGCAAATATATACAAAAAATATTAATTTAACCTCTCCTCCTTTTTCATTATCAAAAAATAATAAAAGAGTATAGGGACAAAGAAACTATCACAAGTTTGAATAAGCCAGATAGAAAAGAGTGACAGAGATGAGAAGACAAGAGAAGTTTGACATACAATCGAGAAGAGAAAGCATAATCAGTTGTGTATCTTCTGACAGACACATGCGTAGAGTTATCAAACTGCGCGTGTATCTTCTGGTAGACACATACGTAGAGTTGTCAAACTACGCTTGCATTTTTAAAAAGGCTGAAACAATGCCATTAATGATTTCGTATTTTTAGGACACATATCACTTAGAATGTTAACCCAAGAGAAGCCTTCTAAAAAGAATAAGAGCCTTTTAATCTAGAAGAAATCTACTAACCTAAGAGGAGGCTTCTAAACTAAAAGGGGCCTTCTAAACTCTAAGGAGCTTACTAAACTAAAAGAGAGTCTTGTAGGGGATCTGAATAGAAGGATTTTGCTAAACGAAATGCAAGGATAAGTAGTAGAGAATATCCATGCAGAAATAATATTAGAGAGTTTGCACATACCAAGCCCTTTTCTTAATATGCAAAATCTATCTTCAGAGAGTGGCTTGATGAAAATGTCATCTACTTGATTCTCAGTATTAATATGCAAAAAGAAAATGATGTTTGATTTCTATATGCTTAGTCCTAGAATGATGCCCAGGGTTTTTAGAAAGATTTATAACACTAATATGATCACATAATGTAGGAATATGATAAAAGTTTAGAGAAAAATTCCTATAGTTGATGCCTCATCCATAAGATTTGAGCACAGTTGGCAGCTACTACTTTAGTTGTCAAAAATGTTATGCAATTTTGCTTCTTATAGGACTAAGATACTAGACATCCTCCAAGAAATTGACAGTGACTCCTTGTGTTTTTCATTCAACTTTATCACCTGCACAATCTGCCTCACAATAGCCCACTATGTCAAATAAATTAATTTTTGGATACCATGATCCACAATCCATAGTTTCGTGGAGATATAGAAAGATTCTTTTGACTGATTGAAGGTGACTTTCTTTTGGATTTGATTAAAAGCGTGTGCAAAGACATATGCTAAGCATAATATCTGTTCTTGAGCTTGTAAGATGTAGTAGTCATCTAATCATTTCTCTATACTTTGTATCATCCGTAGCTTTTCCTTCTTCTTCTTTATCAAGTTTAGTTCTAGTGTACATGGGAGTACCCATTGGTTTGGCATTCTCAAAATGATATTTCTTAATGAGTTCCTTTGTATATTTGTCTTGGCTAATGAAGATTCCTTTGTTTGTTTGTCTAATTTATAATCCGAGAAAGAATGATAATTCTCCCATCATACATTTCAACCTCTCCCCTTTATTAATGCTGAGAATTCTTCGTAAAAGGATAGATTGGTAACACTAAATATTATGTCATCAATATATATTTGCACTATGAGTAAATCATTCTCCTTTCTCTTAATAAATAAGGTTTTATCAAACTTTCCTTTTTCAAAGTTATTCTCAAGCACAAAGTTCCTTAACCTCTCATACCATGCTCGAGGAGTCTGCTTTAAACCATATAGAGCTTTGGTTAACTTCATCACATAGTCTGGATGGTTTTCATCTTCAAAACTTGGGGGTTGCTTAACAAATACTTCTTCGTTAATGTAAATATTTAAGAATGCACTTTTAAATTCTATTTAGAATAACTTGAAGTTTCTATAGCATGTAAAGATAAGTAAAATTCTAATCGATTCCAATCTAGAAACAAATGCATAAGTTTCATCAAAATCAATACCTTCATGTTGATTATAACCTTGAGCTACAAATCTAGCTTTGTTTATTACCACCTTACCATTTTCATGAAGTTTGTTTTGAAATGGCCTCCAAGTCCTAATGATTGATTTGTTTTGAGGATGAGGTACTAGATTATAGACTTTGTTTTTGTCAAATTGATTAGGCTTGTCTTTTATAGTTGAATCCTAGTTTTCGTCAGTAAGGGCCTCTTTAACTATCTTTGGTTCTATTTGTGAGATGAGAGTGACAAAATTGTTCTTGAACAATAATCTTGTTCTTAGACTTTAGATGGATCTCCTAGAATATATTAATGTATATCACGACCTCTCTTTTCATCATAAGCTTCTTTTTGTAGAAGCAGGCATACTTTTTGACCTCGAAGTTAAATTTGTCGTCTCCATCTATTTGTAACTTAGTATCACCTTCATCATCACTTAATGGATTTGATTGGTCAACTACTTTTAGTTCCATTCCTCTTATGTATGAGGATCCTTCATCTCGCCTAAGCTCAACTTCATAAATCATTAAGTTTCTTCTAAACTATTCAAATGAGATTGTATCGAGATCTTTTGCGGTTTCCAAGGCTGTCACTTTAAGTCTCAATTCTTTTGGTAATTATCTTAGAAATTTTGTCACTAGCTCGTCATTTGGTATATCTTATTTAAGTTTTTCAAGGAAGTGATGACATTATTGAAACGTTAGAAAATTTTGTCTATTGTTTCTCTTTATTTCCTGCAAATAGTCTTATATTGATGTACTAAAAGACTTATTGTATGTTTCTTTACCTCATTTGTTCCTTCAAAAGTAACTTGAAGCTTGTCCCACATTTCTTTTGCTGTAGAATAGTAAGATATCTTTTCATACTCTTCTAGAGATAGTGCACAAATTAGACGATGTCTTGCTTTGGCATTCAACTATGTATTTCTTCTATCGACATCAGTCCACACTTCTACAGTGTCAGTAGCAGGAGGTGTAGCTCCAGCTTTGATAGCTTACCACATTTTGATATCCACCGATTGAAGATAGATGGTCATTCTCTCTTTCTAATAGGAGTAGTTGTTTCCATTGAAGTAATGAGGCTTTGAGACAGACAGATTGTCCTTGAAGGCTTTTTAAGTTGTTTGCCATGATCTATCACATGTGGTAAAACATAATAAATGTGAAACCTCACTCTGATGTCAAATGATAAAGCAAAGACACGCAAGAGGGGGGTGAATTGTGTATGACAAAAAATTTTTCGCAAGTTCTTTCAATTCATATAATAAACAAATCTTAGTTAACGAATAAAAATAGTAGGAGTCTGTCAGACAATAAAGCCTTTTAAATGGCATGAGCTTGTTAAGCGATAGGAGTCTTTTGTGGGATAGGACCCTGCTTAAACAAAAGGATCCTATTGAATGATAAATCTTGTTAAAGAAATTTAAAAATAGAAGGCGCGCTTTTGTAAGTTGAAAACGAAAGGACTCGATAGTTAAAAAGAACACACACAAAATATAATGCAAAAATTTAAAAGTTAAAGAGAGAGAGAAGAAGGGCACAGTCGATTTATAGTAGTTCAGCTTACAACCCAAGCCTACATCTAGTCTCCAAGTATCCAACTTAAGTGTTTCACTATAAGAATCTGAGTATTAAATTTGACGAGCCTCTCTAAGCTCACAAGTACATATTTTTCAAAGTTCTTCAACCTTCGACACTCGAAGTGTATAACAAGCTTCTAAAAGCTCACAGAAAAATAAAATGTAAAATCAAAAATAAGTTCTCAAATAACAATTTCTCTCTTAATAGAGTTATTTCACTTTCTAAGGCATAATAATAATAATACGACTCTCAAGAATATAGATGTTACTAAAATGTTTTGAAAGTCTGTGTATGCTCATTTTTTCACAAGTGACGTTGCTTTTCTTTAAATAGTCAATTTCTTCAACTAGCCGTGGCTTCATCTTAATTATGAGTTGACTTTGGGTTTTCAATATCACCTCTGTTAGAACAAAAATTTCCAAAGTTAATTGTTTGAAAAGGTAAGATCCTCCCAGATGTTAATAAGGAAAGTTTACTAAGAGGATTTTTGCAAGAAAGGGAGTAATTTTCCCATGATTTTATTTTCTCTTAAAAAGAAATATCATTATCTATATAAGGAAATAAATCCAATTTGAATTTTAAAATATTGTATAGTTATCATTAAAATCGTTAAATATAAACCTTGAGCTAACATATACGTTATAAGATGATGAGAGAGACTTAAAATAATTATTTATAAGTTTAAGCCCTATTATTAAGGTGTTACACTAACCTTACATAACAACCGTACCAAACCTAATAAATTTTCTAAGAAGACAAAGCTTATAAAATAATAAAAATATATATAATTATAGTCTTCAAGTTTTTATTTGACTTGGTTATAAAATAAAAGACTAACTAATTGTAGCCCATATGATAAAATTCTTACATCTTCATCAAGTATGATAATTTTTTCTATTCAAATACATTTTTTAGGAGATGAAATGCAAATTGTTCATGTTTTCTTATACATCCACCATACCCTTTACTAAATTTATATGTATTATCTAATTTTTAAAAAAACTTACGATGACATGATCTTATTTCGTGAAAATTGACCTATAACTCTTTAACAATAATAAGATGAGACATTCTTTTTATTTCAATTTTAGACTTTAAATTATTTATCTTGTTCAAAAAATCAATTAAAATATTAAAATTGTTCTTTAGCTAACATTAAATGTTCATTCAACAATTATGTGTTCTAAAAGTATAAACGTTGTCTTCTATCTAAAAAATTTAATCAACTCTTTAAATTAGTATTTAACACCTCAAATTCAATTTTTTTATAATAAGACTCAATTTATATTATTTCAATACTTTAAACCTTATAAGTAATCATGTTTCACACTTGATCTAAATAATATAAAAATAAAGACTAAAAACTAAAGTACGAGTAAGAAGAACAAATTTAAGAAATATCTAATATATGATAGACAATGATTTCATTCTAATTATAAAAATTCACTAATTCACACAATCTCACAAACTTTAATACACAATTCTTCAATAACTAATATAATAAATGAATTTACTAGATCATCTATTGTTTTTTGTGATTCATAGTACACATGTATATGATTTGTGACATTAACAGTGATTTGAGCCTCAATAATGATGACGAGGTGAACCTTAACAGTTATCGTTAGGTAAGACATAGTAATGGTAATGGTGACATTGGATTTGTTTTTGTTTATAAGTGGCATGCTCTTTTTGTTTAATAGTTTTTCTTCTTATAAAATTAAAAATGTCTAAATAATGTTTCTTTTTTATGTAATTCTACATGTTTCATTATGTATGTGAGTTATTTAATACCAAAGAGACTTTCAAATCATTGAATATTATATAGTCATTGTCTTTATCTATATGTAAATTTTCATACATGTGACATCTAGTTTAAAAGAAAATGGTAGTTTGTTCTATTGTGAGGAACATATTTTAATGGATGGTGGCAATTCATAAGAAGGAGAACAAGAATTTTTTAAGGATATTTATCTTGATTAAATATGATAGCTTGCAATTGAAAAGACAATGATTAAATATTGGTATGACATATTATATATAAGAAACCAAGTAGCTAAGACAATGGTTAAACTATACTATGATAATATGACAAATGATATTAAAAGTTTATTGAATCAATATGTTTTGGTTAGGTTATATTTTTAGGGTGAATTTAACCCAAATAAAGTCAATAAGAAAGAGAAATAGTAGGGATAACTATATACTAAAATGGAAGGACGGGTGTCATACACAAAGAATAAGTTGCAACTTATAAGTGTTAACGATTTTAGGAGTAGTAAAGAAAGTAAAGAAAATGCATTGATATTAGATCGCATTAGTGAAGATGATGGTAGTAGGGAAAAGGGGATAGATCTAAATGAAGGGAAGGATAATATGATATATTTGAATAAGGATAATATAAGAAATGTTATTCATAGTGCTCAAGTTAAAGGTGTTGAAGAAGGTAAAAGTGAAGTGGAAAGGTCCATCATTATTAAGTATCATAGTAACTAAAATGATAATGAAATTTAGAAAACTAAAAAAATAGGATTAAATAAATAAGAAAAGGAAAAAAAATGACGTCAAACATTTTTTCATGGGGGTAAACAAGCTAACTCTTATACAAACTTTATATATTAGTATTGAAGATTTTAGTTTAGACGATAGTTATCATTTTGGCATTAATGATCCAAGTGATTATATGTATGAGTAAAAAGAAGATGACAATTTATATAAGAGAATTAAGATTGTAAACCTTCTCCTCAAACTCTTATGATGTTTCCTATCAGGCTTCAAGAATAATAATAGAGGTCAAATTAAACTTGATCCTTCCTACTCGTAGAGAAACAAATGTAATAATTAAAGATGAAATGAGCTTTTTAAAACTTGGGCCTAACCTAAACATTTGTTTTACATTCAATCATTTCATTATGGAGGCCATTAATAGGATTAAGGACAAGGAATCTAATAAAAGATAGAATCTTTTATCTAATAATAAGATAGGAACCAAAAAGTCCAACTATATTATTAACTTAGCACATAATAAAATCAATGACTTAACAATGTCTAGGCTAACTAAATTTTGTTCTATTTCCTAATAACAACATCTATTTGAATATGGAAAAACCCATAAACATAAAATCAAATAGGAGCCTATCTCAAAATGGAGTAAACATGGAAGACATAAAAAGAAAAATAAATATAATTATGAATCTTATAAACTATTTTCTCGAACAAAAAAAGAAGAAATTTCAATTATTATGTATTCAAAAAAATAAAGACCACACCTTAAAACTTTTTTCTAAAGAAGTAAGATAAAACCATTAACAAATTATAAGAATAGTATAATTAAAACAACATAGTCTGAGTAGAAATTCTGCTGGGATGCAGTGTCTGGGAAGATCTAGTAGTTTGCAACCTTATCTCTAATTATTAAAGAGCTACTCTTGAATAAATCTATAGAAAAGAAAGAAAGAAAGAAAATATTAAAAATAATTTAAAGATGATAAAATAAACAAAAATTGCCTAAATAAATATAAATAAAAGCAAAAGTAAAAATAAAGATAAATTTAAATTTAAAATAAGTAAATAAATAAAAAAATCAAGGGCAAATACTACTAATAAAGGTATTCAAGGCAATTATACGACATAAGAAAAAAGAAGAAGGAAATAGTTCAAAAGGCCGAAGAAAAGAAAATTAGCTTTTTATAAAAAGAAAATGTCCTCTCTATATAAGATCTTCTACCTGTATCTTAGTTTGTGGAAGTCTCCTATTGATGCCCAAGTTCTTAATAAGTTTTAATAGTGCCATAACATATCTAATCACCTCCCTTAATTCTTCTTAGGTCTTCCTCTTTTTTTCTTGTAGTCTCTAACTACAATCTTCTTACTAGAGCATCAAAATGTCTCTTTTTAACATGTCTGAATGAAATAAGCCTTGTCTCCCTTAATTTAGCATCAATCTTAGCCACCCTTAACTTATCCTTTACCACTACTTTCCTAACTTATCTCTTCTTATAAAGTTACACATTTGATAAATGCATATTTGACTATAATTATAACCCATATTTAACATATTTAGCTTGATATTTCATAGTTTTGTTGTATATTTAGTACTTAATTCGTTCTAAGTGCATTTGTAGGTTATAATTACTTTTATGGAGCAAAAGGAGAAGAATTCGGATGAAATCGTGGCATGGAATGAAGATTTAAGGCAACTAAGGAGTTATATGATTGTGTACAATGATGATGTAAGTCTCTATAAACGTGTGAAGATTAAAGCATTTGGTTTCTAGTTGTGTGGAGTTACACGCCTGTGTATCTTGATATACACAGTTGTGTATATTACCTATGTAAGTCTTTGTGCACATTTGAAATCACGAATTTAGGTGTTTTTTATTATACAAAGTCTCCTACACACTCGTGTAATTGACTGTGTATCCTAATTTTACTATAAAAGGATGTGAATGGAGGAAAACAAAGGAGAATTGAATTATTAAGTAGCTTTAGGTCATAAGCAACATTCAGAGGCAATGATTTTGATTAAAGGACGAGGAAAACATTAAGAATACGTCAATAGATCCATTAGATAACAACATCAAATCTATGCTTGCAAGAGGATTTAATATAAGAGAAAGGAAGATTTAGAATTATGATTTCTTTGTTTTCTATTAGTTTTTATATGTTTATCTTTGATTTCTTTTTCTATGATTAGTAACTAAACTTGTTAATGTCTAGGTGTGATGAATTATAGTTTGTGAAAATAATATGTTTTAATCTCTTATTCAACGATTTAATTATTCATTTTATTCTTGTTTTAATATATCCACAATATGAGTGCATGATTTCATTTCATATGATTGAGAATGAGAAATTCTCTTGTATGAGTAGATCTACCATAATTGGAAGGAGTTGCATGCAAACCTAAAGATAGGTCGACATAAATCTTCTAGATTATGGTCAAACCTAATAGTAGAATTCAATAAATCGATAATGCAATCCTAGGTGTTTTAATTAGAAAGATTTTTATTGATCAACTAATGGTTCCCAAAGTAATTCTAAGAGCTTAATTGATGCAGATACAAAAGTTCAGCAAACAATGCACAAAAACCTTTATGGAATACATTTGAGAGAGAGTTAGGTTGTCAAATAGAAGACTTAGGAGGTCGAGTGGATACTGAAGAATCTCACAACATAGCTGACTAATTGAGGACCAGTTTGACTATGCCAAACCAAACTTGACTAGAGTAAAGTCCAACATCTTAAGATCAACTGTGAGTGTTAATAACTTTGAGATAAACCTAAGAATTATATAGATGGTGTAACAGTAAGCCCAATTTGATAGATTTAAAGATGAAGATCAAAACAAACATATCTCAATTTTTCTAAAGAATTGTGATATGTTTAAAATCAATAGAGATAATGATGATGCCATTAGACTACAGTTATTCCCATTTTCTTTAAAAGGGAACGCCAAACAATGGTTAACTCAATGCCATAATCATCATTGACAATATAGGAACAAGAGGTGGAGAAGTTCTTATTGAAATGTTTTCCATTAGCTAATATTAATAAATTGAGGAACAACATCTCCTTTGACTCCAAAACGAAGCTAAATCATTATACAATATATGGGAGAGGTTCAAAGAGATGCTTACAAGATACCTATACCAAGGTTTACTGCTTTGGATGCAAATCCAAACATTTTATAATGGGCTAAGTCAGAGTACATGATCGGGGGATTTTAGTTGTGTGGAAGTTTTAATTATTAACCTCCGATAATTTGCAAGCGCACGATTTGTTAGCATAGTACCAAAGGTATCGATCCTACAATGAGGGAGTTAATCTAATCCTAAAATATAAGGCCATAAATAATAACAAAATTTTAAAGGCATGAAACTAAAATGAGAATTTAATTCAATTAATCAATTTAGTAATCAAATACGAAAAACTAATTACTAATCAATTTGAAACACACTCAAGAATCAACCAAAAGAAATTACTAATTGAGAGAAAGGGAATTTTACTTATCCTTAATGATAACCTAACTGATTATGAATTATTGGATTATTGGTTTAGACTATCCTAGAGTTGATTACTCTCTCTAGAGTTATAACTATTATCCTTAAATTACAAACCTTAATTAGATTATGGAAGTTGCAATCTCTCAATTCACAATTTATCCAAAACCTTAATTAGTTCTGAAGTTCTCTAATAAATTATCGAAAACCTATGTAAGATCGCTCTTTGCACAATTTCTCGATCTGATTTAATTCTTATTATATTAAATCACCGAACTCTCGTTAGTCCAACTTAATCATTTTTCATTCAATTTACCCTCTCTGTTTATTACCGAATTATGCAATCGTATAATCAAACTATAACAAATCCAATAAACACATACATAATCAGATTTTCATTAATTCAAGAATAAAATTTTGAAGGTGAGTTTAGAACATCCTTAACATTCTAGATCCTATCATCAACTATTCAATCCAATTCTATACAATAATAAAACTAAAATTAAATAACTAATACAATCTAGATGGATCATGGGAGGCAGCGACGTCAGGAAACTCCAAATATAGGAAGTACTTTGAGTCAGCTTCTTCTCCTTTTCTCTCTTCCTTCTTCTCTTCCTTTATCTCTCGATGATTTCTCTCTAAGGTTTCTCAAGGTGGCTGATACAAAAAGCTTCATTTTTCTCTCTTATTGTTCTTTAAATATCCTCTTGTGTTCTGAGCAGTTCTAGGGTTTTTTGAGGGTCTGAAAGGTCCAATAAATCTCTCGAGACTTGACACTCTTGAGTGTCTGCATGTCTGCTTGATGTAGGCCACGATTGTGAGTCGTTCCTTGCCTTCTATCATTATTGTTACATTCAGGCCATGATCGTGGGCCAAGTATGGTGCTTCTGTCATAATCGTGGCCTGACATGCCATGATCGTGGGTTATTTTTTAGGCTCAAATGTCTCCGAAACTCATTCATTCTTCGATGTTGACCCTGAAATATTAGCAAACACATCAAGGTACCTTAAAACATAATATTTAAGCTCAAAGACTTGTTTTATCCCATAAAATAATTAAAACATAAATAATTAACAAACTAACACAATTCTAACCTAAACATATACTAAATGATTGAATTAACAGCTAAACACATATCATACTATGCCCTAAAATGTGATGCAATTTAGCCTTATCAACATCCCCACACTTAAATGTTTTCTTGTCCTCAAGCAAACAAAACATCAAACACACAAAATCATACAATACACAATGCAATAATGAGATAATGACTTCAACTTGATGAAATAAATTTAACTTTAAACACAATCATTCAAGTTATTCCAAATCATTAACATGCAAAATCCACACCTAGGAGCTTCAGACTAAACATACATATTAATCAAGACCTAAATGTCAAGTTATTCACCATTTTCAATTGTACACACATTAATAATTATTTGGTTATTTAAACTATGTAACTACTCCTAAGTACGTTTTCATGAAAATTCAAGCTATTTACAAGTTTGGTAAGTTTTTATTAGAAAACATTTTTATTTATTTTTTGAAGACAAAAACCTAGTCTTGTACATAGAGACAAACATTGGTGATGAATGTCGATTCGGTTACTCGACTAAGTCATGTTTTTATTAAGCTTCTTGGTTGGAACATCATTATAGCCTTTTAACGTGAAGGCATACATTTGTGATGCATGTTGATCTAGTTACTCAGCTACATCAAGTTCTCAAATGGCTATTAGCTCTATTCATAACGCAGAGGTTAATGAACTAGTTATTTATTTAAAAATTAGCAAACACTTTTTTAATACCTAACTTGCTGCTTTAGTTACCCGTTTTTATAAAAAAAATTAGCGAAGATACTTAGTCGAAAGACTTAAAATTATGAATGATTTGTGAACTAATGACTCTTCACAACCTAATATATTATGTTTAAAATTAAATCAATTATATTCCATCTATGCCATCAACACATTCACACAATTCACAAAATGCAATTAACAAACTATTATATAATATGCAAAATTCACACTCAAAACAAAACACATAACTCTCCCCACACTTGAACAACATATTGTCCTCATTGTGAGACGAAAGCAAAAAAATACATATGGAGAAAAGAAACATAAAATAAAATAAAACAAAAATAAAAATAAAGACTAAATTTAAAAGAAAGGGGTAAGAAACAAAGTCTCATGGTGATGGAGGCAGGGATGGTGTTAAAGGAGGCAATTGGACACCTTGAACCTCGAAGTATCAATAAATATGACGTATATCCCAGCTCTAACGTTGTTGTGTTCGGGCCATCTCCTTTATCCTTCTAGAGTTCTTGAAAAGTATGTTTGTAATTACCTTGGTGTTGGCAAAGATTGTATTGAGCACTTCTTCCAACCAGGCTCTTCTGTGTCTTCTTCCTCTTCGGACCCCTCGCTAGTTGAGTCCTCTTCTACCTGTTAAGGCAATGTTGTGCTAGAACTCGCCTAACTGACCGTTATCTTCACATGAGTCTTTTGGTTGATGTACTGGAGTTTTATGTTATGGGACTTAAGGATTTTAGTATGCCACAAATGATGGTGATTTAGAAAATCAAAGAGATAGAAAGTTAGGCCACTACCATCCATGCCATAGTACTCAACAATAGTGGAAACCAAATACCCCATACCTAAATTGTTTCTCCCCTTACGTAGAGTCACAAAAATAACATTAAGCATATGTGGGGAGGTGCACACTGGGATGTTGTGATCCATGCACCATAACAAAAAAAGTTCCTTTGTTAAGCACTTGTTAGTTTTTGATTTGTTAAAAATCATTTGACACATGAATTTATGCAATAACAAGTGCTTATGGGTTCATATAATATTGTTGTGGGCATTTTTGGCATTGAATTTCTCTAACCTAGTGAGCTCATTCCAATAGTGAAAAGCACGAAAATCACTGTGATGATCGATAATGGAATATTTGGGAAACCTACGAATATCACACATGATTTCAATGTTTAGCTCATAAGCTCGTCGCTGTAACCTAAACCACATTTCCTTATGGTTACTAGGTTTGAAATAAAGGGAAGTGAAGAATTCGAGTCTGAGCTCCTAGTAGATAGGATATTGGAAGTGTATCAACTTCATCTAATGAATTCTTTCTACTAGATTCTCTACCTTATCCTGCAATTCTAGCCTATCAAGCATATCAAAATCAAAATATTTCAGGGCTACTATTTTTTTAACATTAAAGGATTGGAAACAAGTACCTTTCTCCTCTGTGTAGATTAGGAAGGGTGCTCCGTAGTCCTCCACCCTGTTCCCTCACCCTCAGCCCGAGGCTTGATTTTGTCCCGATGATTGGTTGCGCTTTACTGACTGCTTAATTCACGACATACTGGATTACAAGTAGGTGGAAGTTAGAATAAAGTTTGAATTTGGAACTTGGTTAGAGAGAAGTGAGAGTGTTTGGAGGTTATAATCTTTGAGAGATAATTTTAAAATGAAAGTGAGTGAAAAAGTGAAGTATGACATAAATATATAGGTGATGAAGGGTAAAATGGTAAAAAGTTTAGCTAAAAATTATGTTGATCGTTTTACCCTAGGCCACGATCGTGGCTTGCAATATTTTCACCAATTTTAGATTTTTTTCTTCTTTTGTCCTTCTATACATTATCGAGATCACTTTTTACTCTTCATTGCTCTTTCACGTCTTTTTTTCGCTTACTTCCTTGATTATCTAATTCATTGTGAAGTCCTATGCCTTCCTTAACTTATTTGAAAACAAAATAACCTAATTATGGAATTCAAACTATCTAAAAGTCAAAGGAATATGGAATTAACAATCCATGGTTAGCCTCCTATGCAACACCTCTTTTAACATCAGTAGCTTGGTGCTCTTCTTGTGCTTAAGGTGGTTCAAATGAATAGTGCAATGGTAGTGTAGTTATTGATCTTACCATTTGCACATGAGCTACCATACCTTGGGTTCAACCTCCCTTCTGGTTCACCTTCCTCCGCTTTCTCCTTTGCAATCGTTTCTTCCTAAATGCATTCCCAGGATCCTCAATATCTTCCCATTGTCCTCAAGGTTCGGTTTCTTTGATGTTAGCTAGGAGTAAGGTAGAGTTGTTGTCATTCTTCAACACAGTGAAGGTTATTTGATGCCTTTCGACCCTTAAAGTTAATCACCCCATTAATGTCAATTATGGAGCAGGCAGTAGCTAAGAAAGGTCGTCCAAAGACCATATGGGTTTCCACATCTTCTCCTATATTTAATATAAAGAAGTCTATAGGGAAGGTAAAAATATCAATCTGTACTTGAACTTCCTTCATAATCCCCTTCGGCTGATGAATTGTTTTGTCTGCCATCTTCACTAGCATCATAATAGGTTCTAACTCTTCTAACCCTAATTTTTGACTAAAGGTATAGGGCATCATATTAGTACTCACTCCCAAATCTGCAAATGCCCTGTGTATTTTAACTTCATTGATACTGCAAGGAATGTAAAAATCCTTTAGGTCTTCCTTCTTTTATACTACATTAGGGTTTTGCTCCACTATACGCTCCTTAACCTTCTTCTTTATTGATTCCTTTAGTGTGAGCCTCGTTTGTAGTTGTTCTGTTATGTCCTCAACATTGTTTAATTCAGTCTCTTTAGAATTCCTCATCTCCTTACTTGAATTTCACTTCCGTTGAGCTAGAATAGAGTACAGAAATTTAGGTCGAGGTTCCTCAATTGGCTTAATTATGAGCTCACCTGGAAGGAATTCTATAATTGCTTGTCCTTCACCATTGTCTCCATTTTCTTTTGTATGTTTGAGTTTCTTTTCTTGGGTTTGACTAATAACCATGATCTGTTCCTTTGGGTTAGATTCAGTATTGCTTGGAGGGTTCCTACATTTCGAGTTAAAATTGTCTCTACTAGTTGACCTCTTTGGACCTCCAGATTGTGTATTAAAGAGGCCTGGTTCTTATTGACTTGCTTGAACTTTCTTTCAAGCCTCCTATATGCAACCTTCATTCCTCAAATTTTATTTAAAATCCTATCCAACTTGGACTCCATTAAGCTCGGTTTATCTTGTTGAAAACCTGGTTGTGCTTGAGGTTTGAACTATCCTCCAACATTGTTCGTTCATGAGAAGTTGGGGTGATTCTTCCACCCAGGTGTATGTGTGTTAGAGTAGGGATTGTTTCCCCCTCCTCGTCCATATTGAGCTCCCATATAATTGACTTGTTTCAGATTGCTATCCTTCATCAAGAAGCAGTCCATTGTATCATGGTCTATTTACCCACAGAGTTCACATTTTAGTTGCACAACTTTTACCGAAGCTGAGGATGAAGCCTTTATATTGTTGAGTTGTTGAGTTAATTTGTCAATTTTTGGTTACATCTCTGTCATTTGGTCAATAGCTATAACTCCTTTTTATTCTCAGAAGGTAGTAGGTTGTCTACTTGCATCATTCGTCTATAGACAGCTATTACTCACCATCTCCTCTATCAACTCTTCTGCTTCATGTACCGTCTTTCTCATTAGTGATGCTCCTGAAGTTGCATCAATTGCGCCTTTTATAAGTGTGGTTACTCCATTATAGAATGTTTGCAACAAAAACTCCTTAGGTAAGTTATGGCGTGGGCATTTCCATTGTAAGTCCTTGTATTGTTCCTATGCTTCATAGATCAATTCCCCATCACTTTGTTGGAAGTTAGTAATCTCCTTGATAATCTTCGTGAGTCTTGGTAAGGGTAAAATACTTGTCTAAAAAGGTATGAACTAGTTGATCCTAAGTGTTGACATTGGCAGGGTTGAGAAAGTGGTACCAAGCCTTTGCTCTATCTTTTAAGGTAAAAGAGAAAATCCTAACTCCTACCACATCCTTTGACATCTGATGATATCGAAAGGTATTGCAGGTTTCAAGGAAATTTACTATATGTGCATTAAGATCTTCTTTCGTTAGTCCATAGAATTGCACATTCTGTTTAAGTCATGTTTAGGAGGGTTGGTTTAATTTCGAAAGAGGCTACTTATACGGGTGGCCTAGCTACTTCTTGGTTATCCGTATTGAACTATGATCTCATGAAATCCATAAAGGTTCTTTGTTGACGTCTTTGGTTAGCTCCATAATTCAAATCTTGCTGAAATTCCTCAGCCATTGTTGCTTTTGCAATTTCTTCTTCTTATTTATGCCAAGCTTTCCTAATTGACTGTTCTAATCAAATGATATCTAGCTCTAAGGTCTCAGCTGCATGACTCAAACTTCTCACAACTCTTATATTCAGAAAAATGAACAAATTCAGAAATAGAAATAGAAAGAAAGAAAAAAATAAAAACTAACTAAAATGCCTTAAACTAAAGAATTAAACTAATCGCCTCCTTGACAACGGTGCCGAAAACTTGATTAGGTGGTTTTGGTTATGTGTAAGTTTTGATTATTAACCTTCGATAATCTGTAAGCACATGGTTCATTAGCGTAGTACCAAAGGTGTCAATCCCACGAGGAGGGAGTTAATCTAATCCTAAAATCAAAGGACATAAATAATAATAGAAATTTAAATGCATGAAACTAAAACGAGAATTCAATTCAATCAATTAAATTAAGAATCAAATACGAAAGACTAATTACTAAGAAATTTTCAACACACCCAAGAATCAACCGAAAGAAATTACCAATTTAGAGAAAGGGAATTTTACATATCCTTAATGTTAACCTATTTGACTATGAATTATTAGATTGTTGGTTTTAAACTATCCTAGGGTTGATTACTCTCTCTCGAGTTATAACCGTTATTCCTAAATCATAGATCCTAATTAGATTATGGAAGTTGCAATCTCTCCATTCACAATTTATTCAAAACCCTAATTAATTCTGAAGTTCTCTCGATGATTTCTCTCTAGGATTGCTCAAGGTGGCTAATGCAAAAAGCTCCTTTTTCTCTCTTGTTGTTCTTTAAATATCCTCTTCTGTTCTAAGCAAACCTAGGAATTTTTCGGGGTCCAAAAGGTCCAAAAATCCATCAAAACTTGATGTTCTTGAGTGTCTACGCATCTACTTAATGCAAGCCACGACCGTGGCCCTTTCGGCCATGATTATGGGACACATCCGAGCCTTTTGTCATGATCGTAGCATGCAGGCCACTATCGTGGGTCATTCCTTGTGTTTCTGTCATGATCATGGCCAACTATGGTTCTTCTGTAACGATTATGGCATTTAGGACATGATCGTGGGCTAACACTGGTGCTTCTGTCATGATCATGGCCTAATATGCCATGATCTTCAGCCATTATTTTGGCCCGAATGTCTCCAAAGCTCCTCTGTTCTTCAATGTTGACCTTGAAATACTAGCAATCACATCAAGGTACCTCAAAAACATAATATTTAAACTCAAAGAGTTATTGTTTCCTATAAAGCACTTTAAACATAAATAATTAACAAACTAACACAATTCTAACCTAAACGCATACTAAATGATTGAATAACAACTAAACACATATCAAACTATGCCTTAAAACATGATGCAATTTACACTTATCAGTACATGGTAGTCAATTGATTTAACACCTGGGGGAAGGCTTAATAACAAGATACTATAAGCGACCCAAGACCTTATTAAGGATATCAAAATGAATAATTACCAATAGTGTAAATCTAGATTACGAATCAATACGTCAGTGGATGTAGTGGCACAGTTGGTGAACCAAGTGGAAGCCTTAGGTAGAAAAATAGATAGACTTATAATGGTGCCATAAGGTCAAGTTATGCAATGTGAGGTAAGCAGGCTAGATCATTAAGGTCAAAATTGTTAAGCAATACAACTTGAGTATATGGAATATTTGGGGAATGCTCCTAGACCAAAAAATATGCCATATGGTAACATGTACAATTTAGGATCGAGGAATCATCTTAAGTTTTCTTAGGGAAATCAGGGTTAAGTGAGGAATAACCCTCCACCCAAATTCCAACAGCATGCACCCCAACCAAATAAGCCTATTCTAGAAGAGATGATGTTTAAAATTGCTCAAGATTCTAATGAGAAACATCAGAGAATGAAGGCTTCCATACGTAATTTAGAGGTTCAGATTGACCAACTCATAAAAAAATTTGCTGAGAGATCAAAGGAAAGTTTACTTAGTACAATGGAAACGTATCCCAAGGAATGTGTAATGGCAATCACCTGGACGAGTGAGAAAAATCTCTAAGAAGAGAATAAGGTGACTATTAAGAGTCACTCAAAAGCTAAAAGTGAATGACACCTGAAAAAAGTCAAGGAATACCAACCTATTATCCCAAACCATGCTAAAGTGAAGAAAGATTGAATGGATGCAGATTTGGGTAAATTTCTTGATTTGTTGAAGATAACTTACATCTTGTTGTAGCTCTTATATAGCTATCAAAGCCTATGGAACCTTTAAAAGAGCTACTATCAAACAAAGAGAAATTGGAGAAGTTGGAGATTGCTACACTGACTGAAAGAAGCACAGAAGATAAGAAAAACAAAATACTAGAGAAGTAAACCGATCAAGGTAGTTTCTCTATTCCTTGTAAAATTGGCAGTTTAAAAATAGATGACTTTAGCCAACCTCGGAGCTAGTATTAATATGATGCCTTTTGTCATTTTAGAAATTCGGAATAGGAAAACTTAAACTGACTAGGATAAGTATGTAACTAGTTGATAGATCTGTAAAATATCCTAAAGGAATTGTAGAAGATTTGTCAGTTAAGGTAGACAAGTTTATATTCCCAACTGATTTTGTGATTTTTGACATAGAGGAGGATGAAAAAGTGCCTCTAGCCCTCAATCGTCCCTTTTTGGCAATTGCTAAGTCAATAATAGATGTTGACAAACACAAGTTAACATTAAGGGTAAGGGATGAAGAAGCTATTTTTAGAGTATCTAATGTCATTAATCATGCCCTTGAATTTATAAATGTTGTTTAAGCTAATGAGTCTTGTCATGATATTTTATAGGTCTCTACATTTAAAGGTCCACTAGAACCTTCACATGTTCAAGGGAATAAACCGAAGAGAAATATGGCAACAAGCGATCAAAGGTAGCCTACTTATGGGATATGGAACTTATGGTAAGGCTACAAAAACCTAATTTGTATAAGCCATCTTGAGTTTAAAAGGTACATTGAGTTAATGATGTGAAACAAGTACCATATGGTTGGCAACCCATGAATTATTTTAGGTTTTGGCTTACATTCCCTATTTTTTAATTTTTATTTTGTTGTTAGAATAGGATTTTATTTAGTTCGATATGTTTTAGGATAGAACATTAATTGTTTAATTTTTAATTTAAAATACTTTAATTCAATTAAATTAAAATTAATTAATTGAATTTAAACTCTACACTTTTATCATACCTTTTTTAAAGCATATAAAAATCAATGATATAAAAAATATACTGGATCAACCGATTAGATCAAATCAAACACAAACCAACCTAATTTCTAGTTTGTTTTTTGTTTTTGACCATTATGGATGAAAATTGGCTAGTTAAATAATAAATTGGTCGGTTTACTTTGAATTGTGAAGAATCGTATGCTTTTTCTACTTCTCCAATGCCTAAACCAATAAATATTTGGTCTCCTCCTTTGTGACAACAACTACCTACCATTTATGTCGGAGCACCAAAAAAAGATCGGGAATGCCAAATCACAATAACTAGGATTGAAACCTTAGATCCAAGCTCACAAGCATTTATACCCTCATACTTAACACAGCATTCAACGAATTTTTTCATCTAGCGAATTTATAAGAATAAATAAATTTCATTTTTATGAAATTAAGAATATTATTATTTATTGATCAAAATTCAAAACAAAACATAAATTTATTTAAAATTTTAAAGAATTATATTCAGAGAACGACATAAAAAAGTTATTATTTAGTAATTTAGTATAGATAATTAATCTTGTTAAAGAAATTTAAGAGTGTATTAATGAGTGATGTTTAAACTTTAAAGAAATATATTTGAAGAATAAAACTAAAAAAGTTATTAATTAGTAATTTAGTATAGATAAGTAATTTTGTTTAAAATAATTGACAAAAGAGTCACTTTTAACCCTAAGTTTTATACCCATCGACAAGTTTAACGTCAACGTTCTGGAGAGAACAATTATAACCCTAACATTTAGAAAAATTTAAAACGGAACCCACCATAATAAAATTATTAACGTTCATCTATTACGTGCCAGGTTAGGTTGATCTAGCACTGTTTAATAAATTTTATTTTTGTGGGCCCTACAATGTTAAGTCATTGTTGATATGATAAGGTGTGACCCACTTTTAAAAATGTTAAAATTTTATTTTTATTTATAAATGTGGGACCCAACCTTTTTATTAAACGATCTTATCCTCGCCATTTTATTTAACTTTTCTTTGGAATCCCTCCCTTTTCATCTTCTGTTTCACTAAGACACCAACTCCAATTTTTAAAAAATCTATCACCACCTTCTTATTATAGAACTGCTTGGTTGACACTGACCATGTTGCCATTGCCTTCCCAGCTATTATGCCTTCAAGCATCGAGTTCTATCCACAATGTGTCATGAACCCTCCTACCGCATCATGGACAAGTATTAATATTTACAGCACATTATTGGACAACAAAAAATACGGAAGAGGCAAAAGAAATAGAGGAATAAAGGTTAAACAGTCTTCTGTATTATACGGTGAATTGCTATCAAATAAAGCATGAAATATGCACTTATAAATATATGACTTACAAAACCAATTCTTGATAAACTAAACTACTACTATTTAACTTAAACAATGACTCTAACTAGTAACTCTAACTAGGACTCTAACAATCATAATTCAAGTTTATTATATTCAAGTTTATTATCTAACACCCTCTCTTAAACTTGTAATTCAACCTTTAATAACTCCAAGAATAGCCCCAATCTGCATAAATCTTCACATTTTAAAGATTTGGTAAACATATCAGTAACTTGATTTTTAGATGTCATATGCTTCAGTTGAATCTCTTTGTTCCCAATGCATTCTCTTATAAAATAGTACTTGGGGTCTATATGTTTACGTCTATCATGAAAAACTTGATTCTTTCCCAAAGCAATAGCAAACTTATTATCAACAAAAATATCTATAGCTCCATCTTATTCAAATTTTAGCTCTTTCAATAACTTCCTTAACCAAATAGTATGACAAGCATGAGAAGCAGCTACAACATACTCAGTTTCACAAGTTAAAAGAGTAACAATCAGTTGTTTCTTTAAACACCAAGAAAAAACGGTTCTTCCCATAAAGAAAACAAAACCACTTGTACTTTTTCGATCGTTGCTATCTCCTCCCTAATCACTATCACTAAATGCAGATAATCTGAAATTATTTACAGTAACATAAAATAAGCCATACTCTAGTGTTCCTTTAATATATCAAAGAATTCTCTTTGCTGCTTTCATGTTCATCAAAGTTGGAGCTTCCATGTAATGGCTAATGACACCAACTCTATACAAGATATTTGGTCTTGTACAAGTTAAAAATCACGATCTTCTAACTAGTCTTCTGAATAAAGTTGGGTTTACCTTTTTTACATTATTGAAGTTAGAAAACTTGATCCCACAATACACCAATTCGAGTGGTTGTGTAGCTCGAGATAGAGACTCCTTTGGAAAGCTCCTCCTAGATTGCTTACCATACATACAACCTTCACAAATTTGATCAGGATGACTTATAAAAGGCAATCTATATACCATCCTTTTCTTATACAATAGCTTCAATCGACCAAAATTTAAGCAGCCCAGCCTAAGTGTAACATCCCGTCCCTATAATAAGAGCTAGAACCCAAAAGTACACATGGGAGATCAATGAGAGATTAAGAAATTACAATTTTTCATGCTCATGCATATTGTTAGCATACATGCACATAAAATTGAATATTTTGCACACATTTAAAATGACTATAAATGCATTTATTGACATTCTGGGTATAATTAAATCGTGATGTTATATTATTGAGAATTGTGAATTTTTTGTATTGAAAATTTAATTAGTAAGTGTATTTGTTAACTTTGAATTTTGGTAAATTTTAGAAATATTTTCCGAAAATGTTGGATATTGTTGTACTAGGAAAAATGCCACTTGACAAGTAAATTGATGGAAGGAAATAGAAATGTGTTAAATGGTATTGGAGAAATTTTATAGATGACTTTAGAATTTGTGAGAAAATGACTTTGTAAATTTAGAGACAACTGGAATAAAAAGATGGGAGTTATGAGATTAGTTCAATAAGAACTAGTTAGTTGGGAAACTAGCTAAGGACTATAGAAATTGGATAAGTGTCCAAGTCTAAAGTCACATTTTTCTTAGCTTTGAAAGATCAAGTACAGTCCTCTGTCTTTATCTTCTTTGTAGCTTTCTTCTTTACATTTCTTCATTTACACAAACCTTTTTATCAAATCTCCATCAGAGTTAAATTTTGTTTTCTTATACTTTTTCCTGCTCTCAAATTCAGTTTTCTTTCTTTTGCCTCAAGAAAAACCAAAACTTGTTAACCTTTATAATGATGTATGTGGGTGCATGAGAGTTAGGATTTTAGAGATTTTGAAGATGTTAGAGCTTTAAACAAGTAAGCTTGTTATGATTCTTTATTTCTGTATAAGATGAAGCATGCATCACGTTAGCTCACTATTAAATGGTTAGGAAATAGTGATATACATATTTGCTGAAAAGT
>JAOQMP010055322.1:0-10814 GCA_027563575.1 Erythroxylum pedicellare | reverse complement strand
GATATGGCAATACTAGTTTGATAAGTCATCTAACTTTTCGATGCGAAGGTGAATATTTTATGATGAACACCCCTGGCTACTTCGTTAGATCACCATTTCAAATGACAAAAAGCACCACTCATAAATTCAACTGTAGAGAATGTGAGCTAAAGCTAGTGGAGTGCAGATTACCTAATACATAACAACTAAAAAACAAAAGAACAACGATGCTTCTTATTTAATAATGCAAGACAAAGACACTTTTGATCAACAATGAAAAAACAAAGATAGTTATCTCTTCTTCTTTTTGTTTTTTTTATTGCTTTTTTTCTTTTCTTACACTAGATTATAAGCATCCCATTCCACTTTCATATGAAAAGCTAGACAACATGCACTTAAATACCAAACATCATACACAAGAGTTACCAAACAAATGCAAGGGACACAAAGGCAAAAGAAAAAAATAAAAACTTTAAAGTTAGCATCATTTCAAGAGTCAATCAAAGTTCCTCAAATCAAAAGCATAAACATCATTCTTGGACCACAATTAACTATTAACTAAAGACTGAAATCATTCAAGTTAATACATTCTCATCATCACCATCAAGCTCACAACAATCTGTGTGTGCAGAAATATCACACTTGCCCCACCCCTACACTTAGAATGCGAATTGCCCTCGATGTCCAAAAATAATAAAAGAACAAAAGAGGGATGGAGATAGAAGTACTTCCCTAGATTAAAGATGCCATATGTAGCTTTGAAATGAATTATTGTAGCTTTGAAAACACAGATAGTAGTGTTGAAATGAAAGATTGTAGCTTCCTTTTCAAACGCCTACAAGCAAAACAAACCAAAGAAAACAAGTAAAACACTCAAAGAAAACACTCAAAAGATATGCATAAAAGAAAAAAACACACAAAAGAAAGGGATACGGATGGGATGCCTCCCACCAGGCACTTATTTAAGGTCATAAGCTTGAACCTTGGCATATATACATCATCCTTTATCCAATGGATGCTTGAGCCCAATAGGTAGTATACTTATTCTCAATGAGGAGCTTAGAGTAACTTCCTTTGAAGTCGAATCCTTCTCAGCATGATGCTCCATGACTTCTGATGAGATCGTTTCACCTTCATACTCTAATGTCCACTCATCTTTTTGGGTATCACCCTTCTCACACTAGGATGGTCTCCATAAGAGTGTTGCCAATTTGTGTGGAGACTCGACATCCTACTTGCCACCTTTGATCTTTGGCTCACTTGCCCACAGCTAGTTCAACTCATATGTGATTAGCGACTTTTCTTCTTCTTACTTCTCTTCTTTTTCTTCTTCTTCTTTTATATGTAAACAACAAGGAAAAGGAAACAAAATTTAGTTAGCGATAGTATGAACCGCATTGCTTACCTTAGGGGTTACACATCCTACATCTTTTCTTGAGCTATAATCTCTTCCTCTCCTAACTCTGTTTGCTCTTCCTTTATTGTTTATAGGTTCTCCAAATGATCTCCACTCTCTGAAAGAATGCACACAGCATCACTCTCCTGTCAGCTAAGAACGCTTGAAGACACTTGGGCTTCTATGCACCCTACCACATTCGCTAAGTGGCTCAATTGATCTTCCAAAGTCTTTAAGCTACTCCTTGTTTCCTGCTAGAATTCAAGAGTGCTCGTCGCCAAACTCATTACGATCTCCTCCAAAGACATCTTATCAGCTTGTGGTGGCTATGGTAGAGGTGGAGGCTCTGGCTGGAACTAAGATTGCTCTTGATAGTAGCTCTGTAGATAAGCAAAGTTGTATTGTGTATCTTACAAAACGGCCATGTACAAAAAGGATAACATAAAAATGAACAAACTTCATATATCTTAGCTTGTTGGTCATCCCTCGGTACTTGCGCAGATAAGGGTTTGAAATCTGCCATTTAATGCTCAAACCTGGAAGTAGCAACAGATGGAAACTCATCATCATAATAAAGATAATATGAAAAATCATAATCAAAAGCATACTAATAGTGATTCATATCGCTAAAAGATCGAAAAACCAGAAAAAGCTGTGAAACTAAAACAAACAGAAGACAAAGTAACCAAGAGCAATAAAACAAAAAAAAACATCACTAAAAAACTAAGAAATTTCCTAGCAACAACGCCAAAATTTGGTACCACTGTCGCCTGCAACTAAATTAATACCAACTCTAGCAATGAAAAATGTAGTTAGTGAAGAGTTCAGATCGTTCCAACTGGGAATTTTAACGGTAGAGATTATACGAGTTGAAAACTAAAATAATTTGGGCGGTTTAATTCACGTAAATCTAGGAATTTAAAAAAGAATGAAATAAAAATTAACAAAAATAATCAGATCTGGAAATTCAATAAACAAACTTTGGTTTCAGGTCACCGATGTTATCACACTAATTTGGATCCTCAATATAAAATTCAGTCCATTAATAAACATTCATTCGGTGATGTTTTCTCTTAATAATAAATGAATAGAAACATGTATTCTAAACATGTTTATTAATCAAAAACTTAAATGCGATCTTAAGTTTAATTGATTAATAACTTTAAAAACTAAGAAACCAATGAACAAGACAACATATGTACGACATGTATTTAATCAAGTTAAGTACCTTCTTAGAATTTCCAAACCCTAACGTAAAGATGATAATCCTAATTGCCATTTTGGATTAGCAAAATTGAATGTCAAATCCTACTAATTTAGTTATTAAACAAATCAATTCTTAGTTGCACACCCTAGAAATCAAACAATTCAATCATAAAAAGCAATTTGGAAGACACTAAATATTCATCAATGAAACAAACTTTATTTAGAATTCTCAATCATACTAGATGATAATGTAGTTCCCTTCAACCAAGAAGAAAGATTTAGCTACTCATAAAAAAAGTGAAAAACAATAAAGAAATAGCAAAATACAAAGTCTTCATCCCTAGTCTTTTCCTAGAAAATACAAAAATTCCTAGAAAACTTCAGTAAAAAATGTAAACTCCTTAATAATGCATAATGTGAACAGTAAAAATGTCTTCGTTTATGCTTTTCAATTTCGTCTCTCTTTCTTCCTTTTCATTATCTTCAGCAGATATCCTCCCCCTATATTTAGGTTGCAGATCCCATTAGTAAGGAAAAAATTTGATTGTCGAGATCATGAAGTTATTAGGTAGATCGAATCTGATTTCAAAGAAGATTCTGTAAATATTTTTTTTCCTTGCACGTGCCAACGTTTAGTCAAATGTTTTTCTACTAGTTGGGAATTCAATCTGTCTTTATTTTCCTTGCATCATTTTGATCCAATTTCATCTTTTATGTATTGAAAATCATTTGAGAACAATTAAGAAACAAGTCCACTAATTTTCAATAATAATTTCAACACCTTAAAGAGATTTATATCCAAAATTAGCAAAAAAAATGACAACTTAACATCTGTCTATTTGAGCACTCATTAACTCTTTAGAGCTCTCGCATGTCTCCCTCATGCAAGTGATCTAGCTAACCTTCAACCTAAGGTCCATCTTAAGTTATCTTTTAGTCTTATACCTGAATCCTACATCTCGTCCAAGATTTCTGCCAATGTCCACTAATACAAGCCAACTTATTGATAATGCCTATTTTTCTTGCCTAATCATAAGTCTTTGCCTTGTTTTTTCTTCCTAAGTTCCAAACATTAGCTAAGCCTCACCAACACTTGTACAGTTCCATGGTTTAGACTTAAAGGTCTAATAGTGGGCAACAATGGAGTCCAACTAGTTTACTAATGACCAATGCAAGATACTAGTTGATGACCATAATACCTAAGTTCCTCACCCAATTTCTAAGCAAAGGAAAAGAAGGTTTATAGAATGTAGATGGTGAAGGGGATTCAACTATGACTACAGTGCAAAATTAACATAAAACTTTTATAAATTCTAAAATAATTTATTTAATTCAATAATTTAAAAATATAAATCAAACATGAAATGGTTGAAACATAACTCATTCGAAATCTTATAAATTTTTTTCTTTTAAAAATGTTAATCATGAGCTATCTATAATATGTTTTTCCTATTTATAAAAAAAGATTCTAGTTTTTAAATTAAATTATTATTATAATTAAAGTCCAATTTAATTATAATTATAATCTAATTTTAAAAAAATCAAATATATCATATTTAATTTTTGAAATTTGTCAAACTTTAAAATTAAGTCTAACTTAATTAAAAAAATTCTTATTTTAATTGCTCCTTATATATGACTCAATATGTTCCTAATATGTTGGCAATGATTGTAAATTCTAATTCTAATTCATAATTAGAATGACATAAATTAAATTTTTTTAAAGTTATCTTTGATTCTTTAATTAAATAACTTATAATCATAAATCAAGATTGATATCTAATAATATGCCATGATCACCCAAATATTAAGAATGTCAAATTGGTTTGACTTAACGTGTCCATACATAGTTGTAATGGATAACTTAATACTTTCATCATATATTGTTTCAATTAAATATAAAGTATAAAACTAAATTTTATTCTATTCAAATCCAATCATGTTTATTCTTGATAATTAATAATTGATATTTGAAAACATTCTTTTCAAATCTCAATTCGTTTTGTATAGAGAATTTCTTAAATTTCTAGTAGTGAAGAATATTAGAACATTCTCTCTAATTACTTTAGGATAATGAATCCTTTATTGACTTATTAAACTATTTTCATATAGTTGATACAATATCTAAGTATTATTGATTGTGCTAATTTGATTATAGCAAGTCATAAATAGTCTTAAAACATAGTAATTAATATATGAGATAGTAATGTCAGGTCTAAGGATTAACTATACAACTATTATTATGAGAAAATATACAAATATATAAGTAATGTCACATTCGGGATCCTTATAATTGAGTCATCATAATGAACTTAATCTCTAATAAGCACCCACACATTTATTTAAATATGTCTATACTATATGAGATTGACTACTTTCTTCATAAGGAAGAAATACAAAGAATGCTAGTCTTTCTATTATATTAATGTCCAATCTTAATAGAACAATAACTAGAAATAATTTAAGGATAATAAGTAAATGCAATATGAATCTTAATAGAATAATGACAAGAAATAATTTAAGAATAATAAGTAAATGTAATATGAATCTCCTAATTATGATCTCATCATAATTTTATTTATAAAATATATTTATCCTATGAACTTTATCTTACATGTTAGTTGATTAAACAAATACATGTTAGTTGATTAGATAAACAAATATTAATCCTATAAACTTTACCTTACATTTAAGTTGACTAAAAAAACAAATACAAGGTAAAGATGTCTTTAATTAATTATATCACTAAATCTACAACCAACCAATTAGCAATAGGACACAAACAAAAATCTCCCACTTACATTAACCCAATTGCTTATCTTATACATGATTACCATATGGGGATCATGTTATTGTTGGTATAGTGATTTAGTAAGAGAATTCCACAAGATTCTCTTTGGTGAGTACTTGCTTAAATCTTACACTGTCATCCTATAATTAAGAGAAAATGCCTAAATAAATTCTAGGTCTTTGATGAAATCTTAACTTCTTTCATATGCCAAATGTCTCTAATTTTCTACAATAAATTACTATTATTGTACTAAGTTTATTAAAGAACTTCTTTATCCAAATAATCATTTCCACAAAATAAAAATGCATTATGGCTTAATTAGTAATTGATATTAAAATTGTTGGATCCCGTTTCCAGAGCCCAACTATCCAGAAGGCATAAAGCATAAGGTTGGGGCGTGGTGGAAAAACTTAGCACTTAGGGCCTAAAACCCTTCGGAAGTAAGGTAGGTTCGCCGCTGTGAACTTATGTTTCATCACGGCGAACTGATGGGAATAACTCCACTAACCTTTTCGGGGAAGTTCACAGCGGAAAAATAAATGTTTCACAGCGGTGAACTTATGGGAGAAATCCCATGGACCCTTTGGGTAATTTATGCCGTGGCGAACGATTGAACTTCTCCGTGGCAAACCTAAAAATTTATCTTCATCGTGGCGACCGCGGCGACCATTTGGTCTTGCCGTGGCGAAGTCGCCACACCAACGAAAAATATAGCTTTGGATCAATTATGCTACGGCAAACTCTCGGCTTCGCCGCCGCGAACCCTCATGACAAACCCAAAAATCCCAACTTCCTATAATACTAAACGTGGCGAACCCTCATGACAAACCCAAAAATCCCAACTTCCTATAATACTAAATGCAAACACAAATTCTTTCAACCAACCTCATCAATTCCATCCAAAGACAAAATGAACATGAACATAACCACAAGCAAATTTCCAAATTCTTAATCTCATTGCAAATCAATTGCAATGTGAAAAGTTTGAAAGCTAAAAGCAACATCAACCATATTTCATTAATATCCCAAAGAAATGTTTTACAAAGCTTTAATGGACATTTCAAGCCATAATACATCATAATCCAAAAATGCCAAGTTTATATAAACTAGAAATGCTCAAAATGCGACTAAAGCCTTATTTTACAAAATGAGCTTAAAATACAAAAACATTTCAAAAGCGGAGTGATGCCTCGACTTTTGGTTACTCGATTTTTTGCTCCTCACTTAAAGATGGGATGGAATGGGAAGGGGTAAACTTAAAGCTCGTGGGTAACAATTTTACAACCAGTAATAAGCAAAACCATTGTAAAAATTCACATGGAAGCATAAAGCACATATTTTCCAAATTCTCATTTATTAAGCAATTTGTAAGCAATATAATTCATGCATTCAACAAATTTGCCAACACAGAGCACATCAAAATGGTTTGGGTGGATCCAAAAATAGAACATACTACACATTTCCACATAATGGTCCTGTTTAGCCATGAACAAAACGTACTATCGCAACTTACCTAAGGGTCTTGCGTAGTTGTGAACTTATAGGAGTCCGTAAAGTTGCTCCATGCCACTAACGGGCAGGCAGGAGAAGCCTTTTATTAAAGTGCACTTGACTTAACTTAGGGGATCACCACAAACCCACATAATCATGCATTTCACATCTTGTAAACATATTGTCTCAAATGGCATTTTTCCAAAACTTGATTTCATAACCATAATATCGTTTCAAAAATCAATATCCTTTCAAAATCATTTCCATCATTCATTTCATAAACCAATAACACAATTCATAAACAAACATGTGGCACATTCTCAAAGCATTCAAAAAGCCTTAATGACACATTTATAACACAATTGAAAACATTTAAACTTTCTTGGATTGGAAGAAACATTAGGGGCTTATTATTTAATTATAAAAATGTAACCCACCTTGAATTCCTTGCTTATAATCTTGCTAAAAGATGCCTTTTGTCTTGATCCTCTCGCCTTCCTTGACTTCCTTAAACAATAACAAAATCCTAATTCAATAGGAATTCTAATTTGAGAACCCTAAGTAAAATACATTCACTAACATGATTTTAGAGTACTTAAACCCATTCATTTCCTAAGCTTCATGAACCAAAACCCTTCTATAAATCCAAACGTTTGGGTCAATTTTTCATGATCATTTTTTTCAAGTAAATGATGAAATTCGATAACACTTTCTTCTAGAAAAATGTTTCCCATTGTCTTAAGCTTCTAATGACACTAAAATCATTCAATTTGGTTTAGTACTCTAAAAGTTATATCCCAAATATTTTTGGGATGTTCTTATACTAAGACAACATTCTGTACTCAACTTCCATCCAGAAAGTGGAATTCTTATAGACTGAATTAGAACTCCATTTTATCATACAATTTTCATCTCTATGTATCTAGTTTACTTCGAATAAAAAATCATTCTATTTGGATAACTACACAACAAGTTATGCTAAAATACTGAAATATGTTTATGTAGAAAAGTTGACTTCGTTAAGGCAAAGTCAGGAGTTCGCCGTAGCAAACTTGTCCAGAAACCTACTCCGAGAACATGTTTTGCTATATTTTCCATCTTTTTACTTCCTAGATTTTACATATAACCCATCTTAAACCTAAAACATCTCTTCTACTTCATTTTCAACTTCATTTCAACCTAATATCATTTAAGAATACATCATGATCGATCTTTGATTATTAAACCAAAAAGAGAACATTGGCCTATATCATTCATTAACAACTTTCTACCCATATTAAACTTCATTTAAGTTTCATTTAACCATACCCATGAAATTTAAAGCATAATTACTTGTTGAAGCTTCAAATTCTTCAAACTCTTCAAGGTTTCCAAAAAACTTAGCTTTTCTCTTCTTTTCCTCTCCTTCCACGACACTCGCCTTCTTTCTCCCTTCTCACTCACAATTTTTATTCTTCTACACTCTTAATAATCATAAAATGTCACTTTTGTCCTCCAATATAAGTCTTATGTCTTTTAACCTTAAGTGAACTTCTAAAATACCCTTGAACATTTTTATCACCTTAGCATTTTAATTCCATTAGCCCATGCAATAAATCCTACCATCTTTGACATAACAATTAAACTCCAAATAAAACTGACCACAAAATTTATTCAAATCATGCTTAATAAAATAAAAAAAATTTAGGCCCCAACATTTCTCCCCCTCTTAAAAGAATTTCATCCTCGAAATTTTTACCTAAGTCATCGAAGAGGTGTGGATACTTCTCTTTAATGGCTTCCAAGGGCTCCCACGTGGCCTCTTTTATAGAATGGTTTCTCCACGGGACTTTGACTAGCTGAATAGTCTTGTTCCTAAGGACCTTTTCCTTAGTGTACAAAATCTAAGCTAGAGTCTCCTCATAAGTCAAATCGTCTCTCAACTGAACCTTAGTGGTATAAATGATGTGAGAAGGATCTGATATATACCTCTTCAATATAGAAACATGAAAAACATCATGTATTTGAGACAATTCCTATGGTAGTGCCAACCTATAGGCTAGCGATCCAATCCTCACACGAATTTCATAAGGACCCACATATCTCAGACTCAACTTGCCTTTCTTGCCAAACTTCATTACTCCTTTCCAAGGAGACATCTTCAGGAAAACTTCCTCACCCACTTTGTACTCCATCTCCTTTTGGTGTGCATCAGTATAGCTCTTCATTCTATCCTGAGCTGTCATAAGCCACTGATTAACTAACTTGACCTTGTCAACTGTCATCTGAAGTAACTTTGGTCCTATCGGTTTCCTTTCTCTTTTCTTATCCCAACATATCGGAGTTCTACATCTACTTTCATATAGTGCTTCATAAGGAGCCATTTGAATGCTCAAATGGGACGAATTATTATAAGAAAATTCAACCAATGGCAAATGCTCTTCCCAAGCTCCTTTAAAATCTATCACACATACCCTGAGCATTCCCTCAAAGGTTTGAATGCTCCTCTCAGATTAACCATCTGCCTAGGGATGAAAAGCAATGCTAAAATTCAGCTTGGTTCTTAAAGCTTCTTGCAAGTTTCCCCAGAATCTCGAAGTGAATCGAGGATTCCTATCAGAAAATATGGAATTTGGAATCCCATATAATCTTACAATTTCATTAATATGCTTCTTTGCTAGCACATGCAAAGAATCAGTATGTTTGATTTCCATAAAATGGGCCAACTTCATTAAATAATCAACAATAACCCATATGGCATCATGTTTCCTACTGGTCTAAGGCAAACCTATCAGAAAATCCATGATTACTCTTTGCCATTTCCATTTAGGAATGAACAATGGCCTTAACTTGCTTGAAGGTGCTTGGTGTTCAGCCTTAACTTGTTGACACACTAGACACTTACTTGCATATTCTGCTACATTCCTTTTCATGTCTTTCCACCAGAAATGCTCTCTTAAATCCCTATATATCATGGTGCTGCCTGGGTGTATGGCATAAGGCACATTGTGTGCTTCATCCAGTATCTCATCCTTTACCTCCTTGACATTCAGAATACAAAGTCTTCTTCCTATAACCATGAGTCCATCATCGCTCACTACCATGTCAGACTTCTTTCCATTCTGAATTTCTTCTTAGAGCTTGCTTAATTCTGCATCCTGTTCTTGTAACTCCCTAACCTTATCTCTAAGTATCATTCTCACTCTAAAATTAGCAATAACACACTCAGGTTCCTCCTCTTTCAAACTTATTCTAAGCTCAACCATCTCTTCCAACAAAGGCAAATAAACTGTCTGAACATGGGCTATTAATGATTTCCTACTCAAGGCATCCGCCATTACATTTTGCTTTCCTGGATGATACTCAATCAACAAATTATAATCCTTAATTAGCTCTAACCATCTTCTCTATCTCAAATTCAGTTCTTTCTAACTCAATAAATACTTGATACTTTTGTGATCTATAAAAATCTTCGTCTGAACTCCATACAGATAATGTCTCCAAATCTTTAAGGCAACAATCACTACTGCCAATTCCAAGTCATGGGTCAAATAATTCAACTCATAAGGCTTCGGTTGCTATGAAGCATAAGCTATCACCCTATTTCCCTGCATCAACACACAACCCAAACCCTTTCTTAAAGTATGACTACACACTGTATAACCCTCATCTCTAGTAGGCAAAATCAAAACTAGAGCACTTGTTAATCTACGCTTGAGCTCCTCAGAGCTTTTATAACATTCCTCAATCTAGATAAATTTCTGATTCTTCCTCAATAACTTAGTCATCAGGGTAGCTATCAAGAAAATCTTTCAACAAATCTCCTATAATATCCTACTAGACCCAGAAAAATCCTCACTTCTATCACTGTCTTTGGTGCATGCCAATTTAGCATTTTCCTTATATCAACGTGTACCCCATCCTTCGAAATTACATGTCCAAAGAATACTACATCATGAATACAAAACTCAC
>JAOQMP010055311.1:0-10815 GCA_027563575.1 Erythroxylum pedicellare | reverse complement strand
TTCGTAGCTTCCGTAAAAAGGACTAGGTTGTCTACAAAGAAAAGATGAGATATTTGAGGCCTAGTAGGGCTCAGTTTTATTGGTCTACATAGTACTTGTTCCACCTTTTTTGAAATAAGTTGTCCTAGTCTTTCCATGCACAGGACAAAATGGTAGGGCGAGAGCGGATCTCCTTGACTAATACCTCGTGAAGGGCTAAAGGGAACTGTAACTGTGCCTTGCCACGCGACTTGCAAAGTCACCGTCGACATACACTTCACAATAAACAATATTAAATTTTCCAGAATCCCGATGTCTGTTAATGTATTTTGAATAAAATCTCATCGGAGCCGGTCATACACTTTTTCGAGGTCTACCTTTATAGTCAAAAACTCGGTCTTTCCCTTCTTTTTTCGCATCGAATGTATGACTTCTTAAGCAATGATGATATTATCAATTATTTGTCTACCCAGGATAAAACTAATTTGAGGCGTGCCTGTACTAGCCAATCCATGTGGGTTTTCAACCGATTGATGAGAACTTTGGAAATGATTTTGTAAAGCACGTTGCAGAGGCTAATCGGTCGGAATTGCGTGATATTCCTCGGGGAGGGAACTTTGGGGATCAAGACTAGAATGGTTTGATTTAAATCATTTTTCCAACGTTCCAGCCTAAGGACTTCCTTAACATACTCTATCACTTTTGGCTCGACCTGCCCCTATTGCTTCTGAAAAAAGAGGGCATTAAAACCATCTACTCTAGGGGCTTTATTCGGGTTCATGTCAAACACTACTGACTTGATTTCAGTGTCTTGGATTGACTGAGTCAAAGCATGCAGTCTGTCTACCGTGAGCGGAGGAAAAGCTCCTGAAATCGGGTAACAGCGTAAAGGCCCATCTTTTTGTGTATACAAAGTGATGAAAAAGTCCCTAGCTAACTTGCTCAGTTGTACCGAGTCAGAAATTAGTAACCTATGAGGATCAGTGAGTCACTCTATCGGTAGTTTCTTCCTGTTGGAGAGCGTGAGTGTATAGTAGTATTTCGTATTCTTATCTCTCTTCGAGAGCCAGTCACATCGGGCTTTCTGATGCCAATAGATTTCCTCCTCGTATAAAACCCGCATCAATTCTCCACTTAATTTTTCCTCCAAGTCTAAAAGTGAGGCCAAATTGTCTCTTGTCAAGGCCCTCTGGATGCCCTGAGCCTTGATAACAGGCTTTTTTTCGATGGAAAATATTACCAAAGTCTGATCTATTCCATCGCATGAGTTAAAGGGAGAAGAGGGCTAACGATTTACTCATCGTCTCCTTGGTTGGTAACCAATGCTTTGCAACTACGTCAGCAAACCCTTGATGAGTTAGCCAGGTATTTTGGAATCTAAAGACTGGGGAACCAATTACTCTAGGAGTCTGTCATTGCAGATGAACCAGCATGGGTCTATGATCTGACCCAAAGAATGGTAAGTGATGGTTCTCTGTCTGAGGAAAGGCTTGCAGCCATGCCATCGAGCCAAAAACTCTGTCCCGCCTAACTTGAACCATTCCTCGACACCATGTAAACTTGAAGCCTATAAAACCAAGTTCATGTAGACTACACTCATGCACCCAATCCTGAAACCTTTTGTTCACTACCTATGTATTCGTAACTCCGCCTCGTTTATCCGCTCTCTCCAATTTAGCATTGAAGTCCCCGCCTACGAGCCAGGATTTATGAGTATAGCTTCCTACCCATTTTAAAATCGACTAGAGGTAGGTTTGGGGAGTGGCTTGCGGGCTTGCATAAACTCCTGTAAAGTCAAATGAGCTAGTAGCATATTTGATCTTTGTATGGATAAATAGGTAGTGTGCTAGCACTATTGAGATATTGAAAACATCTTTCTATAAAAGTTATATCCCTCCAGAGAAACCCTTTGCTTCTACTCTAAAAGAGTAATTAAATCGCAAAGCGCTGACAACTTCTTGGGCCCTAGGTCCATCAAAACTAGAATACCAAAATTAAAATGCCTAATATAATTACGAAGTATGGCATGGAGTTTCTTTCCTCCTGCTCCTTGGCAATTCCAAGTTAAGATTGACATAAAGAAGAAACAAGCTAATTAGGAGTTGTACCTCCAGTGGGAGCGTTCTTGGTTCCTTCGCCTGGAGGCTATGTTGCGTGCACTTCATCATAGTGCATTTGATGTATGGTGTCTTGGCTTCCCGCTCCGGTTGCTACATTTGGAGGGTCAGTGTGGGGCATTTCAGTATTCGCGCTGAGTGGCCCAATCTCCTTTTGGACCTCAACTTTGCCCATTAATTGGAGTCTCTCTTCATCAACCAGTTCTCTTTTCTCAAATAACTGGCTATCACATACCATTTTCGAGTAACTATTTCAATCGCTATGTTTTTTTCTCTGCTGTTGGGTTGTAATTAGATTTGCGCGAATGTATCCGTTCCTTGTTCCTGGGAAACACTGGTCCTGGAACTTACCTCTTTGGTCTGTTGCGTTTGGGCTTGTGTTTGGCCTTTGGGCCCTTTTCTGAGTTTGGGCCCAGTAGACTTAAGCAGCCGATCTCTATGTGTTGCTTGCCTTTACCCATTAATTTAGTCAGCGTCAGTCTTATTCCGAAGCCCATCATGCTGTTGGTTAGTGGGGGCATCTGACACTGTCTTATCAACGGTTTCCATGAGTGCCTGTTCTGACAGGAGAGCGAACCTCGATCCTCTCCTCTGAAGGGACTCTTGGTTCCTTCCCATTTCGGTACGTTGCTTGGCCTAATCTTGACGTTGCGATGTTACTCTTGGTTTACGTTGAACCTTCATCCATGGTCCATAATCATTGGAAATTTCGACCGTTGCCTTCCCTGCAGCGTTGCCTTTCGTTGGTGTTCCAGTTGCTGCTGCCGCTGCTGTCTCCATCTCCGACGATCCTCCTCCTTCTCTTGGATGTTTTGGCTGTGCTGGTGTGGCTCGGTGTCTCTAAGGACACCCGGGGGCTTCATGACTTACTTTGCCGCACGTATAATAGATGTGCAGCAAACCTTCATACTCCACCATCAGCGTCTCCCTGTTGAGCTGCACAGAGGTCCGCAACGGAGAAGACAGATCAATGTCGATAACAATCCTGGCATACTTTCCTCGCTGCGCTAGTAAGGTGATTTCATCGATTCGTACGGTGGTTCCTATGAGATCCCCCAAAGCCTTTAGTATTCCTAGGTGGTACCTCGCAATGGGAAGGTCTGGGAATCGGATCCACACGACTGCGTAGTGTAGTTGGCTGTGAGTCGGTCGGAATGTTGGTATCCAGCGCTGCGCTGAGAGCGCCTGGCCGTATATTATCCACGGTCCGTTGGTGAGGGCGTGGAGATAGTCTTCCTCCTCCATGAACCGCACCAGAAAATAATCATGTTCTAGGTCCACAATCTTGATAGGTCCTCTGGGTTTCCACAAATTCTTTAGCCGTGTAACGCTAGTCTGGAAGCCTATCCTTCGTCCCAGAAGTTTTACGGTCACGGCTTGTGTCTAGAGATTGTCTAACTTCATCTTAAAGTTTTAGGACAATGCTATACCCCCCAACCTCTCCCGGCAGCTCCAGTATGTCCCCTTTTTCGGGTTTGATTGGTTCTTCTGAAGGCCATGCTTTGTCCTCGTCGGTGATGGTTTCTAGCGTGTCCCTCGTCAAGGCGGCGCTGTAGGACTGCTTCGGCCGTGGTGGTGTCTCATCCTCACGCTTCCTGGTGTGTCCTCGTTTGGGAAGGTGACCCTCCTGGTCGAGGGACGCCATGGGAATCCCAGCGTGTTGAGAAGATGATTGAATCAGTGTAGAAAATCAGTTGGTATTAACGCAGAAATTCCGTGACCTTTTCTCGGTCTAGCTTACAAGATCACTTGATAGCATCATTACTACCTAACGCAATTTCTCATAGGCGTAAATGATGATTACAAAGTGAATAAAAGTAACATTCTCATAATGACACCTCTCCCTTTTATCAGTTAAGCCTATAATCTTGTGTTACAAAAAGAGCGACAAATAGAGATGTTTAATGCTACTGCTAGTCCACTTAATTTTCGATCATCGACCTTGTTTCATAGTAGAATTTACAAGAATTCTTTAATACTTTCAGAATTTTTGGGTATATTACTAAAAATAACAACTATGGTAGAAAAAAAAAAACTTTTGTATAGTTGTAAAATTTATGGACACTTTGTGGAGCGTTGCTTAAAATTTCATCATGAACTAAGCAATAATGGAAACAAAAGGTTGACTGCTACTATAAGTCCTTCTAATAGTCTAGTTGTCTCTTTTAGCATTCATGATTTTAATGGCTCTTCTAATGCTCACGCTAATAGAGTTTTTGATGGTATTTCTCTTATCATTGATGAACAAGATCAACAACTCTTGGCTGTGTTATCTCATAACAATTTGGAGGCTTCTCCCTCTTGTCTTGTTGCATCCTTAACTATGATGGCAAATAATTGCTCATGTCTCTTTTCTTCTAAGCCTAATATAAAATGAATAATTTATAGTGGAGCTATCGATCACATTACCCCATATTATGACTTTTTTTACACTTATACACCTGTTCCATATCATTGCACTATCACTATACCTAATGGTAGGAAAGACACAGTTAAACATATTGGTATTGTCAAGCTATCCCCATATATTACCCTTTTTCATGTATTGCATTTTCACTTTTAGCCAACAAATTAACCAAATAGCCTTCCTTTAACTTATTGTTTGCACCCACAAGTGTATTCTTCAGGTCCAGGACGCTTCAATGAGTAGAACAATGGCTCTTGGTGGGGAAGTTGATGGACTATATTACATTGAATCCTGCAAACTTACAAATGGTGGAACTTTTAGTTTTAATTATGATCCTTTGAATAATTGTAGCATGATTTGAAATGTTTCTACTAATTTGTGGTACTACAGATTAAGTCACATTTCCTTTGCTTCTATAAAGCATGCTGAATTTTTTAAATATTGTAAATGTAAATCTAGTTCATTTTGTTACGTTTGTCACGAGGCAAAGTTTCATAGGCAGTCATTTCCCTTTAGATCTTTTACAGATGGATGTAATTTTGAACTCATACATGTAGATATATAAGGTCCATATGAGCATGCTAAACATAATGGCTATAAAGACTTCTCTAGTATTCTTGACGATCATTCTCGTACATGGACTCATTTTTTTATCATATATAAGCAATGCTTTCCTTATCTTTAAAGCCTTTGTTGCTTATATTGAAACACAATTTCATGCTACTATTAAGATTGTTAGAGCAGACAATGGTCTTGAGCTTTGTGATAAGCAAGCACAATCATTTTATGCTAATAAAGGTGTTATTCACCAAACATCTTTCAAGATACTCCCTAGCAAAATAGGAGAGTTGAAAGGAAACATAGACATCTCTTTGACACAACTAGATCCCTCTTCTTTTAGGCTAATTTGCTAATATAGTTCTTTGGAAGAATACCTTCTCACTGCCACTTACCCTATAAATAGAATTCAATTACTCAATTTACAATACAAATTACCTTATGAATTCTTATATCATCATCTACAATCTTATCGACACCTCAAAACTTTTAGATGTATTTGTTTTGTTGCTACTCCTATAAAATACATAACTAAATTTGAAGCCAAAGCCCATTCATATGCCTTCATTGGATATTCCTATAATGAGAAGGCTTATAATGTGTTTAATTTGATCACTGGCATGATCATCTCTTATAGGGATGTTATTTTTCATGAATATGTGTATCAATTTCATAATTCCATTCTTCATCATAATTTCTCATCTTGTGTTCTTTCTTATCTCAACATTAATATATATTTCCCTTCGTTTTCTTTTCCTTCGATGATTCCTCTTTTACCTCATCTCAACCTAATATTACTTCTCTTGTCTAGCTTGCCTTTACTTCCTTAGTCCATTTTGCTCCTTCTACTTCTCCTATATAACAATTCCATTCTCTCAGAAGATCAACTAGAGTTCATAAAGCTCCCACTTATTTGTATGACCATATGTGCTCTTATATTGATATTACCAACATTCCCTCTCATTGGTGCAGTTTAGTCCAATTTCATCACTTACCTCTCCCTCACTGAACCTATGTTTCTAACCTCACTACTTATATTGAACCCTGTTCTTATTAAGAGGCTTCCACTAATTTATATTAAGTTTTTGTAATGAAGAAAGAGATTAAGGCTTTGCAGGCCAATGGTTCCTGGGATGTGAGTGATCTCCCTCCAGGAAAAAATTCTATACCCTGTAACTGGGTTTATAAGGCCAATTTAATTTCTAATGGAACCTTGGAGGGATTCAAAGCCATATTAGTTACTAAATGTTGCGCACAAAAAGGTGGTATTGGTTTCTTATATACATCAATTAGTGATTCCTATTATCGATCCATTTAATCACCGTGTATATCACTTTTGTGCAACTTGCGCTATCACTCGTTTCCTAAAGCATTGCGAAGTTGTGATGGTTAACGGATAAACAAAATGCTTAAAGCCTGGAGGTCCCACGAGAGTTAATAATTAGGTATATCTTGAAGGAATCAAACTGTCTTGAATTGTAAAAAGATCAAAAGCGTAATTTCAAAATATAATATCTAATATTGAAAAGTATTTAAAATAATATTTGATATTTACAGTTATTAAGACCTTGTGATAGTAGAGTTATCCAACTTTATAAAAAAGGACAAAATTTCAATCCGAAATATTTAACTAAGAAACCATATTACGTATTACAAGTAGAACTTAAATTTGTATCTATCACCTATCCATTATTTTCATTACTCTCTCCTGTACTGAACAGGGCGGCAATTGACAGTTACTTGCAACTCTCATATTTCAAGGTTTTCATTGAATATAATTTGAACCAAAATATTTTGTAGCATTCAAGTTCAAACTTCCATTAAATATCACATCGGTTATAATATGACACTTTTTATATTTGTTTAAAATATTTAAAACCAATTCTAGCATAATACCCGAGATCACTTCCGATGATATGAAAACTCTTGTGTCAATGATAAGGAATGAAAGAAGCAAAAGATTAAGTACACTCGTTATAAAATTTTGATGGCATTTATATGGCAAGTTGCATCCAAAGCATGTAACCTCCTTCAGACTCAGCCAACAAAAAAGCATATTTCGATCAATGGGTGACCCAAAATGAATCCTCCTCTAGCGTTAAACTACTTTGGTGATGCAATATTCAGTTCAACATAAACCACTTTATATGTTGTAACTTGATGTTCAAACCTTTATAAATTGCAAAAATGACAAAAAGAGCAAATTGAGAGAAATAGAAGAAAACTTTTGATTTTATTGTCTTCATTTTATCGTGGCTCTTCTGTGTACAAGTTTATATATAAAAGAATTACATTCTAGTATTTAATTGAAAATAATTTAGTACTAATTATCCGACCGTAACAAACTTATTGACATGGTGAGAAGTTTTCTCTAACACCCCCTCCCCAAACTAGAGGATGTTTACTGAAAGAAGGAGGCAACATGTTTTCTCTAACACCCCCTCTCCAAACTAGAGAATGTTTGCTGAAAGGAGGCAACATTTTTAGCTTAAGTAAAAGTTGCCCATTTTGAGCAGAAGGAAGGATTTTGGTGAGAAAATCAGCAAATTAACATTTTATGAGCAAATATGTGAGCTGCAACACAACTTTTCATGACTTCATTATGTGTGAAGTGTCAACCCAACTCTACATGCTAAGTCCTCTTACGAAAATTTGGATTCTTAGCTATATGCAGAGTGCTTTTATTATCATGGTGTAAGAGAACAAACTTAAGATTCAAGATATTAAATTCCTCCAAAAACCTTAAAGTCATGTAACCTTAGAGGTAGTCTAGAACATAACTATATATTCAACCTCTGCAGATGATTTAGAGATAGTACTCTGCTTCTTTCTCCTCTAACTAATAGGAGATTAACCAAGTTGAATTAAATAGATAGTTATGGAGCATCTAGAGGTATGAAAACTTAATCAAGATTTAAGAAGGCTTGAATTTTAAGCTGAGCACTAACTTTTATCAGAATACGTTGACCAGAAGTGCCTTTAACATACTTAAAAACATGTTCCACGGCCTACAAATGGGGTTTTCAAGGTTGTTACATAAATTTACTTAACATTTTAACAATAAATATGAGACCTAGTCTCATATGAATGAGATAATTGAGTTTCCTATAGAGCATTTTTTAATAATTGGGATCAGGCAGGAGCTCTACAACATTAGCAGCCATATGATGACTAACAGGTAAAGGAATGGGTACACTTTTGGCATCAAGAATCCCAGTTTTAGATATTAATTTAGTAGTAATCTTCTTTTGATTGAGAGTAATACCATAAGAAGCATAATGAACTTTAAAATGAAAGAAATAGTGCAATTTATCTAGGTCCTTAATATTGAACCTTTTATATAGATGCTATTTTAAAGTTTGAAATTCAGTAAAATTAGAGCCAGTCGTTAAGACACCATCAACATTAAAAACTACAATGATAATGTTAGAAACTTGTTTTCTAAGATATAGACAGTAATTAATCGTATATTTAATTTACTATAGCTACCGGAAAGAGATAGACAATTTAGCAAAACAATTGCCTTAATGCTTGCTTAAGGTCATAAATGGATTTCTTGAGTCTACAAACCTTGTTATGAGGATTATTTATACCCTCGGGCAATTTCTTGTAAACTTATTCCTCCAAGTTACCATAAAGAAAATCATTATTAATATCAAGCTAAAATCGTTGGTGTATAAACTTGTACAGAAAAGAGTCGCGATAAAATGAAGAGAATATAATCAAAGCTTTTTGGTATTTACAAAGGTTTAAACATCAAGTTATCAAATGTAACAAGTTCTGAAAGAAGTTTGCCATATAAAGTGGTTGTTGCAGAAATGAATATTGCATTACCAAAGTAGGTAGGCGGTAGTGGAGGATTCAATTTGGGTCACCCATTGATCGAAATACGCTTCTTTGTTGGCCGAGTCTCAAGGAGGTTAAGTGCTTTAGATGCAACTTGCCATAAAAATGCTGTCAAAATTTCATAACGAGTGTTCTTAAAGTGTCACATCATCACTTATGTACACTTAATTAACGGAAGTTTAACTTAATTAAAATTTTTATCTCTTAATGAATGTGACGAAAATATCAGGTAGATCTTAATATTCTGATTAATATTATGGACAATGGATAGGTGATTGATACAAATTTTAGTTGTAGTACCATAAGGTTTTCATAAGGTCTCAATAATGGTAAATGTCAAGTATTATTTTAAATATTAGACATTATTTTTTTAAATTACGGTTTTGACTTTTTTGACAGTTAAGGATAGAGACGGTTTTGTTGGCAGTTGGGTGTTTAAAGATATAACTAATCATTAAACTCTCGTGGGACCTCCAGGCTTTAAGCGTCCGGTTTAGCCATTCATTGCAACTTTGCAATGCTTTGGAAACTTGAATGGTAGCGCAAGTTGCACAGAAGTGATATCCATGGTGGCTTGAATGGATCAATACTGCGAATCACTATTTCCTAATTAAATCGTTCATGCGAGACGAAAAAGAAAACATTGAAACAAAAAAATTGCAGAAACATATTTTCGATCGGATGATGTTTCTACGACTACAGTCGAAATTTAACCTACAAAAGGCTAGGTAGTCGATTGCAACTGTTTCTTAGCAGATACATTCCTGAAGGTAGATGTAGGAAATCACAACTTAGCAATTGGGTGGGTGTGATTACCCTGAAATGAGGCATGGAATATCTCCTGAAAAGCTTGAATATGCTCTGCCTCCAGGCATATGGCCAAAATCAAACTATCTTTGTTTGATGGACTTGCTAATATGTATCCTCTGCCTTCAAATATACTCGCAGGTCGCATACATGCCTGTCCCCAACCAAAATCTACACGATGTAAGGGGATACTCGTCCAACTCACTATATTAATGTTCGGGCAACTACAGGTACCCGGGCCATGCATGATGGTTGTGAGGTCATCTGTTTGATCGAAGAAGTCAAGAGCTGATCTCAAGAACTTGTCGTCCATCCGAATAATTGCGTCGTGAATTCTGTCCACCGTGTGCACAAATGGTTCTGATACAAGTTCACCACATATAGCGGTTGTAGCACAAGTGAATACTGCATTGCCAAAGTAGGTTGGGGGCAGTGGAGGATTCAATCTAGATCGCCCATTGACAGGAAGGCGCATCCTTGTCGGTTGAGTCTCAGGAAGGTTACGTGCTTTAGATGCGACGCGCCATAGAAATGCTGCCAAGATTTCATTGCGAGTGTACTTAATATTGCTTCTTTCATTTCCTATCATTGACGTGAGGGTTTTCACATGATCAGAAGTAATCTCGAGTATTATGCTAGAACTGGTTTTAGAACCTGAAGACTCTTTGAAATTTTGAGTTGAAGAAGGAATCATGACAGGAGGTTTGTCGAATTCATTGTGTTGGAATACAGGGGTAGGTGGGATTCTGGCACGGAGAATGGCCCGATCGATGAATGGTGGCATGCTAACAGAGAGTCCACGAGCTAATTCAGACCAAGATGTCATGAAATGAAGAAAACCAGTTCCATCTGCTAAAGTGTGATGCCACATTATTCCCAGTGATACGCCTCCACATCTAAATCTTGTTATCTGCACATATAAGAAAAAATTATTTAAATTAACTTAGGTAAAAGGCATATAACTTTTTTTTAAGAATTTTTTAAAAGTAAATTTTAAATTTTCATCTACCCATACAAAAAACAAAAAATTAAATTATTTCAGGTAAAAGGTATATAACCTTTTTCTATTTTAAGAATTTTTTAAAATTTAAATTCTTAAAA
>JAOQMP010055292.1:0-10815 GCA_027563575.1 Erythroxylum pedicellare | reverse complement strand
AATATCTTATTAATAAGTCATAATGTTAGTACAAAAGTCACATATGTCCATTGGCCTAGGGCACACTACTAACACTTTGTGGATACCGAGCTATATCAGATAATGTCCCATATCCCTTAGTGGATACTAGGTACATTCACAACTGAGCCAGAGGCTCTTATCACATTCTGAGCTTTAAGCTCTTTTTATTGGCGACTTCGATCACAACTGCCTTTATCTTTCGTGCATTCGTTTAATGGAATGCATCACATTTACACATTTTCAACAGTCATCAACTTTCAGTTTCACATTTTGGACTTTAGTCCAGCATTCAACATAAATGTTAAGTACACTTATTTCAGTCAGATTCACATACAAGGAGAACTTCCAATATATTTAGTTTATGCATCAAATGACTTTCAAAGTTTGGACTCAACACAATCAATTTCACAAAATAATCCAATATAGAACTTAATACAAACAACTAATTAAGAGAGACTGCCTAGGTTACTTACAATTTGCTCCAGAAAGCTATTACCTCCAAGTGCTAGCAATATCTAGATGTTGATGCTCAATATGCTCTTCTAAATCAGACAATACACACACATTCATACACATCACAACTTTGCACAATCATAAGTATTCAGTTATGCATATATATGTATATGGAATATGTACAATGCATATTCAATGTCAATCTCAGGTACATTTCCTTAATATTCATCTCATAACCAATTTAACATGATGTTTGAATCATTCCTTAACACCTAACATACTTTCCTTACTTTAATCACTGAATCCAACATCAACTAGGCTCATTTAAGATCACAATCAAGCCTAAATATCTCATGGGAAAAACATTAATAAGTCAATCATCTATAAACAAGCATATCTTGGGAAAAAAGACAGATCTTTTTTTATAAATGTAGAATTAGTGTCATTATAGGATGCTTTCGAAGAGGACCTCGAGATCTACACCTTTAGTGAAGACCCCGAAGAGATATTTTTCCATCTAGAGGCCTAAAATCACAAATTTGTGTAAGTATACCGTGAATGTCTGCTCAGCGAACATACACCCCCTCCAATAAACATAGACTGGGTTGGGACCTTTTTTAGACCTGAGAAGGTCCGTTTAGTGGACCTAAAGACCATTTAACAAACATAAACGAGGCTGAAAAGTTTTCCAGACCCAAGAAGGTCCGTTTAGCAGACCTAAAGTCTATCTAACGGATATAGAAGAAGCACAACTCCCTCAAGAGCATTCCCAGTGATTTCTACATATATTCTAACATCATTTTCACTCCTAATCTTCCCTAATTCACCTCCTTTAATGCTACATCATTTCATATCAATTCAACCACTAAATTGATTTCATTAAACTCTCAATCCTCAAATTATTTGATTCATCATTCTCACTAAAACTCATCATTCATGAAATCCTATCCTTTTTCTATAATATAACTCATTCATAAGTCTCAAACAATTCATATTCAACATTCATCATTTCAAGTTAATAACTTCTTCATATAACCCTCAATTTCACTTCAATAACATCCACACAAAAATCAAAATCCATACTTGATTATAAGCACAAAAATAGAATATATTCTTATACACTTTCATCATAAATTTTCTGCACAAGTTCTACTTCATTTTTCACCTTCATTCTATTCCTAACTATTATCTTAAATAATCTCAATTCAAGAACACAACTCAATACCTTGGTTAACCTAACTTTCACTTTCATTAAACCCTTAACTCTCAACTCATAACATCTACGTAACAACTTATCACTTATGGTTTTCATAGTCTCAAAACAAAACACAAACACGTGTTCATCCACCAATTTATTGCACCTAGTACTCAATTTCATGTCTAATTTTGAAACTCTTAAAGATAGAATTTGAATTTGATATACTCATGAAAAATGTATCCATATATCTCTAATTTAATCCAAATCAAAAACCATCTCATTTGGATAACTATAGAATAAGTTATGGCTAAAATATAGATGACTGATCAGTGGAAACACTATAGCCAAAATTTTCCGGCCACTCTCTTCCACTTTTCCATATTTTCATAACTTCCTACATTTTACATCTAACACATCTTGTACATAGATCATCTTTTCTACTTCATTCCTTTTCATTCTCACCTCAATTTACAACTTAAAAAATTCACAAAACAAATCATAAAAGACTATTAATCAAAACCACAAAACAGAACATAAAACATGTCCATCCATTCACCAATTTACTACACTTATCGAACACCATTTTAATGATCATTCTACCTCAAAATCTTCTCTATAACAATTTATGGGTCATTAATTATCATATACATATACAAAAGCAAGACATTTAAATACACATTTCATCACTCACCTTCATCATACATAAAACATCATTTTATGTCCATTTAACCTCTAACCGTCATCATACAGGCTCATTTAAAACTACCCATGATAATTAACAAGCTACTTACTTCATCTAGCTTCAATGACTTCAAAAACAACAAGAATCCCTAACTTCCCATGTCATAAGATCATCATCTTGAAGGTGGATTAGGTTAGGTTTTCTTGTGGCAAATGAAAGAGACAAAACATGGAAGTAGCAATTGATAGATGAAAAAGCTAGGTTCAATGTTGGTGATGGTTGGCAACAAAATTCATGAAGAAGGAGAAGATAGTCATAAAGAAGAAGAAGAAGAGGAAGGTAAGAACAAAATAATAACTTGGTCTTTCAATTTAAATGAATCGTGAGAGAGGAGTGGTGAGTGGTAGTGACACTTGTCATTGCCACTTGTCACCTTCCTATGGTCCCATTTGGACCTTTATTAAAAACTAGTCTATTTGTCTCTAATTTCTAATTCAATTGTCTCCTAATTTTCAATGACATTTGTCAATAAATCCTAAATTTGTTTATCAAAGTTTCCATTGCCATTGGACAATAAATTCTACTACCATTTATCAATTGTCTTGCTAATTAATACCTAAAGTTTTAGAAATTTTCTAAATTTCACCAAAAATTCTAAATTAATACATATACTCTCCAAATCAATTTTCAACATATAAAAACTGCAATTCTCAATATAATCACATTTATAAAATCAATTATAACCAAAAATGTCAATGAATGCATGTAAAATCATTTTAATGTGTAAAAATTAATATTTACGTGTGTGTCTATACTATATTATGCATGAGCATGAAATGTACTTTCTAACTTCTCAATAAACTTTCATATACACTATTCTAGGATTCTAACCCTTAACATTGGATAATAGAATGTTACAATTCTCCCCTCCTAATAAAAATTTTTCCCTCTAAATTCTTACCTGATTATTCAAATAGGTGAAGATACTGTCTCCTCATATGCTCCTCTACTTCCCAAATTGCTTTCTCAGTCTAGTGATTCCTCCAAATGACTTTCACTAGTGGAATTACTTGGTTTCTCAGCTACTTTATCTGATATCCCACTATCTTTATCAGCTCCGTAACATAGCTTAAATTACTACCAACTTCAACCTCTTGAGCTGCTAACATATGCATTGGATCATATTGGTATCTTCTGAGCATACTCACCTGAAATACATTTTGTAACTGAGACATCTCATTCGATAAAGCTAACTTGTACGCCAATGGTCATATCCTCTCATTGATCTCATAAGGACCAATCAACTTAGGGGTCAATTTGCCCTTTTTACTGAACCTCAGCACTCTGAGCTAAGGTGATACTCTCAGAAACATTTTGTCTTTTACATTGTGTTCCATATCCCTTCGATGCTGATCCACATAGCTCTTTTGTCTATCTTAAGCTACTTTAATTCGGGTTTAGATCAGTTTAACCTTATCCACAGTATCTTATATCAATTATGGGGCTTAATCCATTCTCAAGCCCTCTTCATCTTAAAATAGATGAGACCGACATTTTTTGTCATACAATGCCTCATATGGTGTCATTCCAATACTACTGTCATAATGGTTGTTGTAAGAAACTTCAATCAATGTTATATACTGATCCTAAGCTCCTTGAAACTCCAATACACATGCCCTGAGCATATCCTTAATAGTCTTTATTATCCTCTCACTCTATCCATCTATTTGAGGATGAAATACAGTACTGAAGTTTAACTTTATGCTCATAGCTAACTGCAACCTCTTCCAAAATTTCGAAGTAAATGTAGGATCCCTGTCTGATACAATGGACATTGAAACCCCATGCAATCTAACTACCTCATTCACTTACCTCTAGGCTAACTGATCTAGTGAGTTACTCTCTCTCACTGGTAAGAAATGGGCTGACTTAATTAATCAGTCCACCACAACCTATATGGCATCATTTTACCTCGGAGTCTTCAGTAATCCCATAATGAAATCTATAGTGATTCGTTCCCATTTTCACTCCAGAATAGGCAACGAATGTAGCTTACTAACTAAAGCCCAATGCTCAGCCTTAACCTGTTAGCATGTTGTACACTTAGCAACATACTCGGCTACTTGCTTCTTCATTTTGGAACACCAAAAATGCTGCTTCATTGTATTATACATCTTAGTCATACTAGGATGCATAGCATAAGCGACCATATGAGCTTCCTCTAGAATTTCCTTTCTCTGATCATTTACATTAGGCATACATAGCCTTTGCTTCAACCTCAGTGTCTCATCTCTCAGTTTAAACTCAGAATCTGGTTTCCTTTTTACTCTCTCGATAAACTTCACCATATTAAGATCTTTACTCTGTAGGTTTCTGATTCGATCATGCAACATTGACCTCAGCTTTAATGTAGCAATTAATACATTATTCGGCTCTAGATTCAACTCCACATTCAGAGCTCTCAAATGAATTAAGCTCGGTAACCTTGATAACTGAATATGAGCTACACTACTATTCGACTTTCTACTAAAAGCATCAGCCACCACATTAGCTTTTCCCGGATGATACTCAATTGTACAATCATAGTCTTTTAATAACTCTATCCATCTCCTCTGTCTCAAGTTTAATTCCTTCTGACTCAACAAATATCTCAAACTCTTGTGATCGGTATATATCTGGAATATCTCTCCATACAGATAATGTCTTTATATCTTTAAAGCAAAAACAACTGTAACAAACTCTAAATCATGTACCAGATAATTTTTCTTATGAGACCTTAATTGTCTCGATGCGTAGGCTATCACCTTGCCATATTGCATTAACACACATCCCAATCCTTGATGCGAAGCATCACTATATACTTTATAACCTCCAATTCTCGATGGAATAGTTATCACCGGCGTCGTAGTCAACCGATGCCTCAATTTGCAAAACTCTTTTGACAATCATCATTCCATATGAAGACTACATTCTTCCTCAAAAGCTTAGTCAGAGGGGCTGAGATCAATGAGAACCTCTCGATAAACCTTCGGTAATACCCGACTAATCCTGAGAAACTCTAGATTTTTGATACATTCTTCAGAGCTTCCCACTTTATCACTGCCTTTATCTTCTTTGGATCCACTTACATGCCTTGCCCAATCACTATATGACCCAGAAATACTACTGGATCCATCCAAAATTCACATTTACTAAATTTGGCATACAATTGTTTCTCCCTCATAATATGTAAGATTTCTCTTAGATGCTCAGTATGTTCTTCTCTGCTCTTTGAATACACTAGGATATCATCAATAATCACAATCATAAATCAATCTAGGTAGGTTGAAACACCTTATTCATCAAAGCCATAAATGCAGCTGGGACATTAGTCAACCCAAATGGCATTACTAAGAACTCAAAATGCCCATACGTACTCCTGAATGCACTTTTCGGTACATCAGCCTCTACTATCTTAAATTGATAGTACCCAGATCTCAAATCCAACTTAGTGAACACCTGACCTCTCTACAACTGATCAAGAAAATCATCAATTCTAGGTAACGGGTACTTATTCTTCACTATTACCTGATTTAGTTGCCTATAATCGATGCACAGTCTCAAAGTTCCATCTTTCTTCTTCAAAAATGAGACTGGAGCTCCCCATGGTGACACAATGGGTCTAATAAATCCCTTTTCTAGCAACTCGTATAACTGAGATTTCAACTCTTTTGGTTCCTTAAGTGCCATCCTATATGGAGGAATAGATATAGGAGCAGCCCCCGGAACCAAATCAATTGTAAACACTGTTTCCTAATCTGGAGGTAAACTAAATAATTGAGTGGGAAACACATCCAGGAATTCCCTAACCATAGGAATGTCCTACACATTCTACTCACAAGTATTTATAATGTGGGACAGATAAGCCTCACATCTCCCTTGCATCAATCCCAATGCACTCATAAATGAGATCAGCCTGGCCAACATTACTTGACTAATACCTCGTAAAACTACTCTCGGCTGATTAGGAGATTCTAATATCACCTCCTTAGTATAGTAGTTCATGATAGCCCTATGAGCAGTGAGTCAATCCATGCCTAGGATAATATATATCTCCCTTAACTGTAATATAATCAAGTCTGCCTCTAATTTTGTCTGATAAATTTTAACTAAGCATCTCTTGCAGACTTCTCCTATTATTGTAGTACTTCCTATTGGTGTACTCACCTTTAATCCATATTTCAATTGTTCCCTATCACAATGCAACCTAGATGTCAGATATGGTGCGATAAAAGAATGCGTAGATCTAGGATCTAGCAATGCAAATGCTTCACAACTAAAAATAAGCAACGCACCTGTAAGGACATCCAGAGAATCCTGAGCCTCCTATCTGGTCATGGCATACACTCAGGCCTGAGACAACGGTCGGTTGCTTTACACATCAGTCCTGACAGAAGGACTCTCGAAGCTCACTCTACCTCTACCATGGGCACTCAACTCAGACCCACTAGCTTGGCCCTACGAGATAGTAGCTTCGTTTACTGATCCCCCTCTAACACCAGACTAGGCTCCAGTAACAACAGGACAATCTCTGATTCTATGCTCAAGAGAGCCACATCAGTAACAAGCTCTCGATAATGTCCAACACTCACCACTGTGCTTCTTCCTACAGTACTCACAACTGGGTAATTGGCCCAACATTGTAGCTCTTACACTGTTAGACTATATGAAGCTACCCCTCTGTCTGAATCATGACTGTCTTGATCTAGCTAGTGGTCGAAAAGATCTATTCTGGAATTTAATAAATCTTCTGCTAGAACTACCCTAAACTTCACTGGGCCTTTTCATTCTAGACCCTTGCCCATATACTGTTTGTCACTCTCTAAATAGTTACTTAATTTTGATTTGAGGCAGCTCTTAACTCAGTAAAACTACTCAAGTTGGAGATTGCTAACCTTGTCCTGATTTCCATGTTTAGCCAATCTTCAAATCTTCTACACTTATCTTCTTTGATAAGAATCAAGGCAATAACATACCCCATCAGCTCATTAAACTTGATCTCATACTCTGCTACTGATAATTTTCCTTGCTTCAATTCCAAAAACTCCTTTATCTTTCTATCCAAGTAGATCTTGGGAATGTAGTTCTGGGAATGGTAGAGCACTCATATTCTCTTATAAGGCATCATAAAGATAGACATAATAATTGAAAATCCAAAATTTCCTCACTTTATTTCCAAAAACCTAATATACATTATAGCTTTACAAAAACATCTAAATATGTATATAATCAAAACTAATTACAGAACGCACTACATATGTGAGGAATTATACAAAAATTTCTAACTGAATTCTTCAGTCTCAACTGACTGACCTTTGAGCCATTTCTTTTATCCTAAAGTACAAGAACTATACTTCTTGTAAAGTCTTTCTATCACTAGTGTCCTCTCTCAGTGTGAGTTTTGCAAACTCAATAAGGTAACCATCCTCGACTGTTTACTCAATTCATATAACACATCAACATATATAACCATATAATTCACACCATTTATTTATCATGTAGCATCACATATTACATTCAGAGCAGTCAAACCAATCATTTCAACCATTTAAAATACACATATCAGTTATAAATGCAATGCACATGAGACTCACTTTCATTTAGGATTTTGTTGTGACCGAGTGCCTTTTTACTAACTCATATCCCTTGTGGATACCGACCTGTATCAGATAATGTCCCATATCTCTTAGTGGATACCGGGTACATTCACAACTAAGCCTGAGGTTCTTATCACATTTTGAGCTTTAAGCTTTTTTTTACTAGCGACTCCGGTCACAACTACCTTTATCTTTCACACATTCATGTAATGGAATGCATCACATTTACACATTTTCAATAGTCATCAGCTTTCAGTTTCATATTTAGAACATATTTATCATTAGACCTTGGTTCGACATTCAACATAAATGTTAAGTAGACTTATTTCAATCAAATTCACATATAAGGAGCACTTCTAATATATACAATCCATGTATCAAACGCTTCGGACTTTCAAAGTCTAGAATCAACATAATCAATTTCACAAAATAATCTAATACAGAATTTAATACAACAAATAATTAAGTGAGACCATCTAGGTTTGTCACAGTTTGCTCCAGAAAGCTATTGCCTCGAAGTCCCGGCAATGTGTAGATGTTGGCATTTAATATGCTCTTCTAAATCATGCAATACACACACATTTATACACATCACAACTTTGCACTATCATAAGTATTCATTTATACACACATATATATATGGAATATGTACAATGCATATTCATTGGCAATCCCAGGTACATTTCCTTAATACGCATCTCATAACCAATTTAACAAGATCTTTGAATCATTCCTTAACACCTAATATACTTTCCTTACTTTAATCACTCAATCCAACATCAACTAGGCTCATTTAAGATCACAATCAAGCCTAAATATCTCATGGGAAAAACATTAATAAGTTAATCATCTATAAACAAACTTATCTTGGGACAAAAGTCCTAACTTTTTATATAAATGTCAAATTATTCTCATTCTAGGATGCTTTCGAAGAGAACTTCGAGATCTAAAACTTTCATGAAGATATGAAGAGAGCTTTTTCCTTATAGAGGGTCAAAATTGCAAATTTGTGTAGGTGTACCATGAATGTCCGTTCAGTTGACATACACCCCGTAATGGACATAGACGGGTATGGGATGTTTTTCAGACCCGAGAAGGTCTGTTTAGTAGACCTAAAGTCCATTTAATGAAAATAAACAAGGTTGGCAAGTTTTTTATACCCGAGAGCGTCTGTTCAGTGGACCTAAAGCCCGTCCAACGGATATAGAAGAAACACAACTCCCTCAAGAGCATTCCTAATGATTTCTACATATATTCTAACATTATTTTCACTCCTAATCTTCTCGAATTCACCTCCTCTAATGCTACATCATTTCATATCAATTCAACCATTAAATTGATTTCATTAAACTCTCAAACCTCAACTTATTTGATTCATCATTCTCACTAAAACTCATCATTCATGAAATCCTATCCTTTTTCCATAACAAAACTCATTCATAAGTCTCAAACAATTCATAATCAAAATTTATCATTTCAAGTTAATAACTTCTTAATGTATACCTCAATTTCATTTTAATAACATCCACACATAAATCAAATCCATACTTGATCATAAACACCAAAATAGAACATATTCACTTTCATCATAAATTTTTTGCACATGTTCTGCTTCATTTTTCATCTTCATTCCATTCCTAGCTATTGTTTTAAATCATCTTAAGAACATAACTCAACACCTTGGTTAACATAACCTTCAGTTTCATTAAACCCTTAATTCCTAGCTCATAACATCTAAATAACAACTTATCACTTATGGTTTTTATATTCTCAAAACAGAACATAAACACATGTGTTCATCCACCAATTTATTGCACCCAATACTCAACTTCATTCCTAATTTTGAAACTCTTAAAGGCAGAATTTGAATTCAATATCTTCAGAAAAATGTAGCCATATGTATCTAATTTAGTCCAAATAAAAAATTATCTTATTTGGATAACTACAGAATAAGTTATGGCTAAAATATAGATGCTTAATCAGTGGAAACACTATGGCTAAAATTTTCCAGCCACTCTCTTCCAATTTTCTAGATTTTTATAATTTCCTACATTTTACATCTAACACATCTTGTACATAGATCATCTTTTCTACTTCATTTCCTCTTCATTCCCACCTCAATTTACAACTCAAAACATTCACAAAACAAATCATAAAAGACTATTAATCAAGAGCACAAAACAGAACATTAAACATGTCCATTCATTCATAAATTTATTGCACTCATCCAAAACCATTTTAATGATCATTCTACCTCAAAATCTTCTCTATAACAATTTATGGGTCATTAATCATCACACATATACAAAAGCAAGACATTTGTGTACACATTTCATCACTCACGTTCAGCATACCTAAAACATCATTTTATGTCCATTTAATCTCTAACTATCATCATACATGCTTCATTTAACACTACCTGTGATGATTAACAAACTACTTGCCTAATTTAGATTCAATGTCTTCAAAAACAACAAGAATCCCTAACTTCCCATGTGACACGATCATCATCTTGAAGGTGGATTAGGTTAGTTTTTTTTTTGTGGCAAATGAAAGAGACTACAAGATAGAAGTAGCAATTGATAGATGAAAAAGCTAGTTTCAACATTGGTGACGGTTGGCAACAAAATTCATGAAGAAGGAGAAGATAGTCACGAAGAAGAAGAAGAAGAAGAAGGTAAGAACAAAACAATAACCTGGTATTTCAAGTTAAAAGAACCGTGAGAGAGGAGTGGTGAGCGGTAGTGACACTTGTCACTACCACTTGTCACCTTCCTATGGTCCCATTTGGACCCTTATTAGAAACTAGTCTATTTGTCTCCAAT
>JAOQMP010055252.1:0-10817 GCA_027563575.1 Erythroxylum pedicellare | reverse complement strand
TACCATATCATGTATGGATTGGCATGATGATTTGGATTTGTTGCTTCCACTGGAAAAATGATTTCTTAAAAGTTTTGTAATCTACCGTTTCTCCAAATATAGCATGCTTTCTTTTTCCGATCCAACAATAAGTTCAATCCTCATGCTCAAATGAAAATTCATTATGCATCTCTACATTACTTCATTGCTCAAGTGTTACAATTTGAGTAAGCTTATGCAACCAACTACTTTTCATCACTCAACATGATTCACTCTCTACTCAAGTAGCCCAATCCATGTTCAATCATGCATTCAATCTTATTCTAACTGGCATGAAAAAATCTCATGGCAAAACACATAAAAAATGATTCAAGTGTGGTTCCATTGCTTAACACAATAGAACATCAATCAACAATCTATTATGCCTAAAACATTCATCCTAAATAGTAAGTTAAACAAATTTAAATGATGCAATTGATAAGGAAAATGTCACCTCCCCACACTTAGACAACACATTGTCCTCAATATGATAAGGAAACCATAAAATGAAATCAAAACATCAAACACAGCATCAACTAAGCAAACAAATAACACAACTAACAAAGTAAATAAAACAATATAAAAAGTGAAGGGTAATAAGGCTTATGAGGATTGACGTGGTGAAGGCATATGAGAGGGGAATTCAATGTTCTTTGTATGGATGAACTCGAGGGACTTCTTCTTCATATACTGCTACTCCTTGTGTACTTGTCACACTTGGCATTCGAGGTCAATGATCTACAACATCATTTGTTGTTGATTTGTGACCATCTGATCAAGAATTTGTTGAAACCTATCAACATTTACTGCTACTATTGGTTCCTCTTCGACTGCTTCTTCTCAAGGCTCCGATGGCGCCTAAGAGGTCAATGGTTGAGATATGGCTACATTCTTACCCTTCCTATTCTTAAACGTAGTATGCGTTTGAGGGTTTCAGAGCTTCATAGAATGGAGCTCCAAACTTTTAAAGCATCTTAAATATGATACATCAAAGACATCATAGTTACCAGTACACATAGTATCCACATCAAGATGGCAAAATGAAGTCAAAGCAGTTATAACATAATCCATACCAAAATATGAGTTTTTCTTATTAATGCAACTCACAATAGATCTAAAAATGCAATATGGGGTATTTATTTTAACTTTGCAATCCATACACCAAAGAAAGAAAAGTTCTTTAGTAGAACACTTATTGCTTTCAATTTTATTAAAGACAATTAAGCACATAAATTTGTGAAGTAATAAGTGCTCGGTGCTATGAATTAAGGCATTCAGTGCATTCCTAGAATCAAATGTGTTTTCACCCATAAGGCTTTTCCAATAGTCATTGACATAAAAGTCATTATGATCATATAAAATTGTAGTGTTTGATAAGTCAAAAACTGCACAAATGACTGTATAATCAAGCTTATAAACATGACCACCTATTCTAAACCAAAATGCATCCATTTTAGGATTATAATGCACAGTGATAAAAAATTCAACAATCATCATGGGATATATTAGTACGTCACAAGAAATTAACCGACCCTAACTAGTATTCACAGCTAATCATTTAATATTATGCCTAAAACCTAGAGTTTCTAACAATTCAAAATCAAAGTATCTCGGAGGCAGTAATTCTCTATCTTTAAAGCCTCGAAATTGCATACCTTCGTCTTCTAAAAAAATTAAGAATGGGGCATGAAAATTTGTAGCTATATCAGTTTTACCTTCGTTGGAGACTTGTTGACACAATCGGTCAATGGGTTTCCAAGCAACAAGCTTCTTTGGATCTATTGAAGAAGAAAAATCTGCCAAAATAGGCAAAAGAGAGAGTGAGTACATTTTAGAGAGAGAAGGAAATAAGAACTCACCAAATCCTTGTATTCTTGATGTTGTAGTGTGAAATAAGTCTAAAAGAAGTGATTAATGATGGAAAAGATGAAGAAAATGTAGAATTTTGGGAGAAAAATGAAAACTTTTCAAAGCTAGGGTTAGTGAGAGGGTTGGCTGCAAATAGAGAAAGCGAGGGAAAGTGAGGAAAGATGAAGAAAAGAGGGTGTACATATGTATTATATGCTTGGATATGATATTAATTGAGGTCAAGGTATCTCTATGTAAATATTAATTGGTGACCTTTTGAAAATAAATCTTTAGATGCAATGATCTTGATGGTAAATACCAAGGCATAAGAGCAAAAATGTATGCTTATTGCTTTACCGAGCTTTAGTCTATAAAACATTCTGATTGTTTGAGATATGATAGTAAATGATCATATTGAAATATTATGAATAGTTGAAGAGCAATAACAAACATAGTTGAATGATAAGGACTTCGTGAACAATACAGATAATAGAGAAAAGAAATCTCTTGTATCAGAACTTTCACTGCATTGTATCATATAGATCAAATGTTCCATTTTTAGGAAAGAATGAGTATTGAACGAATCAGATGTGAATATTGGAGTCGGATAAGTATGAGACTTAGGCATGACAAGCTGGATATACTATAGAGAGTGCATGTACTTTGTTTTTTGTAAGGTATTGAAACTATGTTATTGGGTTCTTCACTATGAGATGACACTATTGCTATCGTTAGAAGGATTTAAATCCACAAGGTATTCTATGCCAGAATGTTAAGAAGGTATAAGTCAGATTCAATGTATGTGTACAATAGTTATCAAACTAGTATGATAACTTACCAATTAGCTCTTCCTGAAGAATTGGTTGAGTTGTATGATGTGTTTCATGATTCTATGTTGAGAAGATATCAGTCTGATGATATACATAAGATTCTAGTGTAAGAAATTCAAGTATAACTGGAATCAATTATGAGGGTTCAAGATCTTTAGCTGTTCTTATCAGGTATGAATTTCGAGGACACAATTCTACTAAGGGGGAGAGAATTGTAAGGCCCAAAATTTTACCCTTGTTGGAATGTTACACGTTCATGAAAGTACATGTGTGATAGGTGTTAAATTGTGACATGATTGTAAGTTATATATGTTTTAAATTTTAGTTTGATCTTGAATTTTAGTTTAATAGATCATACTTAGTGATTTGGAATTAATTGAAACAATTAGAAAATTGATGTATTAAAATGTACATTTGAACAAGGAAAATGTCAAGTGTTAAGATAAGTTGGTACATGAAAATTGGATGACAAAGCCTATACATTTAGTGACATTTGACATAGCTAATGCATTGACATTTGGCATGAGTAAATAAGGGACAAACAACAGTATAATTGAATGACATTTAGAAGAATTGATTAAGTGAAAAATGACCTAATAGGTGTATAACATTTGGTAGCTTAAAGGGAGGACAAATGTGATACATACATTGGCGACATGAGTTCCTCTAAGATTAGGACTCCTAGTAACTTGTGTTAAACTTGCAAGAAGTTTCTACGACTTTCATTGAAACATCTCCACCGAAATCATTCATCTCTCTAAGCTCTAAAATTTTCTTCAATTTCACTTAAAATTTTTGCAAGATATTGTATCAAAAAGCTACTATAAGTTATCTTTTATACTGTTGTCTTTTCGGTGTTAAGATCAACTTACGTCTACCTAAATTTCAAAAGTGTTCTAGTTACATCAAGGGATAGTTTGATTAGATAATTTGGTAAGGGATTACCAAACTTGATCACATATACTATTACAAATATTATGATAATTGAATTGGCACGAAATATGTGTTAAGATGATGATAAATGAATGCTGGAAAAATGATCCTTGTATGATAGCTTTTAGCTTTGTTTTGATGTGTGGAAGATATTGATTTGTAAGTTACTTAATGAATTATTTTTGAATTATTTTAGACATTAATTTGATAAGGTATTGAATCATGAATAAATTGAAGTAAAATTGATGGTCTTTGGTGAAGGTGTGTTGAATGGAAATGAAGAAGTCAAGTTTTGGAAACAAATTAGAGATTGTGGGTGAATGAATCTTCGGTTCAGTCATCCCACGATCTTGGGATTTACAAGGCTTATTTCCACATTCGTGGGAAATACTTAGGAAGTAGAAAATATTGGTTTTCAAAAATTGTTGAACCATATAAGGTTAAGGTACTTTATAATGGTTTAATTGGACTTAATTAAGGTGTAAAATGAACCTAGTTTGATGTGGAATAAGTTAATTAAAGGTTCAATAAGATTTAGATTTTTAATTGAAGTAATAACTTATGGAAGGTGTTATTAGATAACAAAGTATCTAATTATGGAACTTATAAGTTGTTAAAGGAGTGAAGTTTACTTATGAATGCTAATGTGATTTAAAGAACAAGAGTAATGTGCTATTTGTGAATGTTTGTGATTTGGGAATTTCCATGATGTTATGTAATATGTGATGACTTAATGTTTCATTAATATATTGATGCAAACGCTTATGTTTATAAGGCATATTGAGTTTGATCAAATGTGAATGAATATGTTCAATTTGAGAAAATTGGAATAAAGACATATGTTATACACTACATTATTTACTTGTGATTTTGAAATATGAAATAGATTTTTTTAAAACTGTTAAGTCCTAGTCGTGGGTAAATAGGAATTCCTAAAAGGGTCTATAGCTACGTCTATAGCTGCTCCTATGACACTAAGATGTCTCCTGATATTTGACACAACAGTGTCTCCTGTTAATGAGACATAAGTCTCTCCTGTTCTATGATACCAATCATAGTATCATCTGTTTTGATCCCATTACCCACTTCTCTAAAAAGGATTAGCATTCTAACCTATTTTGTGTTTTGATATATGCTTAGTTCCGAAGCACATTAAGTTCTAATCTGACACAATTTATAGCTCTAATCTGACACAATTTATGAACTGATATGATATATGTTATATTCTGACATGAAAGAAGTATGTCCTGTTTTGATATTTTTATATTTTATTATGAAATAATGAAATTCAGTTATGATGAATTATATTATGTTATGAAGCAAGTAATGTTTGGATTATTGTTTAAGATGCACAACTAAAGACTCCTTATGGTATGATTTGATTCTGAACATATGAATGTTAGATGACTGTCAGAAATAGTGGCTAGATTATATCTTGTTTAGTTATTCCCCACTAAGCTATATGCTTAACACAATGGTTTTGCCTTCATTTAGGTTTTGATAAGAAGGTTTGAGACTGGGAAAAAGACAACCTCATTGGCCAAGAATAATGTGTTCTATTTTGGAAATTGTTTTTGTTTGAGTATTTTTTTGTATTTAAGTTTGAGTTGTATTTCAATGTAATAAGGGATTTTGTATATTTGTGGATAAGGTTTGCAATATCCTATAAGTGATTTGTAATAACCTTTATAGGTCGGCTTTTGAAATTATGTCATGTATTTGGATAAGTACAATATGTTTGATATGTTATGTTTAAAAACAACTTTTAATGAAAGGTAATGTATGTTGCTCAAATTTCTGGAAATGCATGTAAGGAATGTTTAGTATATTTTAGATTACTTTGGCTTTATTTTGTGTGGCATCTGCATATCCTCCCAGGGGGTATGTGGGTGTTACAATCAAGGCCAATACAAAAGGAATTAAAGAAATTAGCAACAACAAAGCAATAATAATTAGAATTGAGAGGTAGTTCAAAGTTAGATATGTAACAAGTGTAGTCATAGTGCTAATCGATGTTGGGGGAGGTCTAATCACACGTTCAATTCTAAAAATTCAAATATTGTTTTGACTTTGGTTACAACTTCTCCAAATAATATAGTCTTAGTATCGTACGTCAATTTGGGTTCCACGATGCATATCACCTCAAATTTGAGCAACTATTTGTTCACACAAACTATACCGGTGAGGATACAGTCAAACTAAGTAGTAGTGAATTCTTACCATCTTTTTGTATCTTTAATAAAAATGCCTTCTTAAACAATTCAATGTGATAAACACATTATATGTTCCAAGAATATCTAAACAATTTTTAACTGCTTATAGATTTTCTTTGGATAATAATTTTTAAGATATTATATTCTATTTTTGGCATTATTTGCATGTTAATTTATTTGGGATATCTTTTGTAATAAGAAAGTTAATTTGGTATAGGATTTTACTATCTTAGAATATGCAGAATTTTAAAAGTTAAAATTTTTGTGGAAGGAAGGAATCCTATAAGAAATAAAATTCTAAAGGAGAAGGATCAGAAGTATATCTATAAGCAATCTATAGTGTGATGACTATCGACAATCTTGGCTGCTATGCATATGCATTCTTCAAAGATAAACTACAAAGTTCACAGTAGATTTGTGTTTGAAGACTCTCCATGATTATGTTCAAAGGATGCTACACACAAGAGAGTGTTCTTTGACTCAATTGTTTTTTCCCCCTTTTATTCTTAATTTAATCACTTGAGATATTCTTTTCTTTATTTCATTCTTTATTTTAAAAATTCTCTATTAAGGTTAGCATGAGTTGGTCATGTTATTAAGTGTGAGATACTTTCACGAGGATGAGTACGAGTGGATAGCATCAAAGAGTGAGTTGTGTCGACTTTGTAATAGCCTCGTGTAAGCCAAGTGTGTGTCGAACTGCGTTAACAAATTTTTGGTGTTCTATGTGAGTAATTTATTTGTGGCTCACTTAATTTTTCTACTTGCGATCAGATTTTAGAAAATTGTAATTGCCTTCCTAGTTGATTTCTAATAAGCAACTGGAAATTTCAATTTAAAGTAACCATGGCAGAATAGAAAATTTACAGAACTTTAACCTTGAGTTTTTTCAATTGGTATAAGAGCTTGGTTCACCTAATCAAAACTTGGTATGTCAAGTTAACGTAGATTAGTGTTCCGCAATTATGGTTACTAGATAAGGGGCATCAATCACTAGGCCACCTTTATTAGATGGCTCTAACTATCCTGCTTGGAAATCGAGAATGAAAGTGTTTATTCAAATACAAAGGACTAAAGCTTGGAATTTTGTGTTGAAAGGCTGGACTCATCCTATGACAACTAATGAAGAGAATGAAGCGATACCTAAAGATTCGTCTGAATGGACAAAGGCTAAAGAAGAGGAAGTGCTTGTAACTCTCAAGCAATGCATGCAATTTTCAATGCTATAGATGAAGGACGTTTCGATATGATATCAACGTGTGAATCAATAAAAGAATCTTGGGATACATTAGAAACCATACATGAAGGATCACAATTGGTGATAGCATCAAAACTTCAAATGTTGGCTACTAGATTTGAAGAGCTTAAGATGGAGGAAAATGAACTATTGGAGACTTTTATGAGCAGATGTGCGATATTGTAAATCAAGCACATTAACTTGGGAAGAAGTACCCAAACCTAAAATTTGTCAAGAAAACCTTGAGATCATTGCCTCCTAGATTCATACTAAAGATTGCAGTTATTAAAGAAGCTCATGTTATTAGTAAGTTGTCTTTAGATAAGGTAATTGGAATTCTCACAAACTTCGAGATGAACTGTTAAGAGACAAGTGTGAGAAGAATAAAGGATTGGCACTTTAAGTCAAAGTTGTTAAACTTGTGCATGATGTAGGAGATGATTATGATGGAAATAAAGATAGAACTGAGTTTAGGCAGAATGGTGGGAGTTCATCCAACTATAACTTCAAACAGCCAACAAAAACTCAAAAAGGTGAAAAGAAGGAAAAGAAGATACTATGTCATAAGTGTTAAGGTTTCTGACATATGTAAGCAGAGTGTGCTAACACTCTTGAAAAGAGAAAAGGGAAGTGTTACACTAGCACTTGAGGTAAAAATGAATTTGAAAGTGAGTATGGTGGTGAAGAAGCAAAATTTTTATGGACAAGAAGAGAGTACCATGGGAACGACTAAATATGGGAGGAAGATATGGGTGTTAGTGGACCTATGAGAGGTTTTGAAGTCAAAAGGACCTGATGTGGAATAAGCTTATTGATGGGAGTGTGAGTGGTATCTAGCTAAGTTAGTGGTACAAAGGTTAAATAGTTTCTTTTAGCGACAGATAATTTTTTCATTAAAAGTCACCAAATCGATTTATTTTCATTACTGAAATCATCTCCAAATCCTCGTAGAAAAATTATAGGCAACGTTTTCACCAAATTGTCACTAATTGTTTTTTACTAGAACTAGATTTCATCACTAATAAGTTATGGGTACGTTTCATTTTTGTCTCTAAAAGTTATTAGCTACGTTTTCAAACCTAGTGAATAACTTTTAGCTATGAAAATAAAGCGTAGCCAAAACTTTTTGGCATGCTTTATAGTCAAATGTTTTTAGCTATGTTTTGAAATTTTTAGTGCACATTATACCTAAATATTGAATTATGTTAATTATAATTATTGGTGATATTTTTAATCCATGTTATTGTATGTAATATTTAGATTTTTTTGTTATATAATTTATTATAAAAAATATAACTAAAAAATTAAAAATTAGAATAATTGTATACAAAAATATCATTAATTTTGATCATGTACAATATGTTAATTACAATTTAAAAAATACTTACATACAAAATAAAAATTACAATTCATCTTCACTATTACATAATTTGGCCAAGTAATTTTTTGACGTACTTTTCAAGCTTGGCCAACTTTTGTTCGTTACATTCTAATTTATCCTTAAGTTACTAGTTCTCCTCTTCAAGGTGGTCAATATATGCTAGTCTTGATAAGGATGAAGCAGTTGGATTAGGCCTAAACCAAGACCTTTGATATAGTCGGATCGTGCCCTAAGCACCTTGTTGCAAATGTCATCTATATTTAGCTCATTTCCGTCAAACATTGATGTTTGTAACAACTCTTGCATCTTATTCTAAAACTTAAAAATCAAAATCAATATTCAATTCAAATATTATTAGTTAGTACTGCATAAATAAATAAACTTAAAATTTATACAATTTTTTATACTTACATAAGTATTGTGTGCTTCTTTAGGCATCCAGCCTTCACCTACCTTATAGTGTATCAATTTATAGAGTGTGATCTTATCGCACTCTTGTCCATGTAGTTCCTTCTAACTTTGTTTTATAGAAAAATACAAAACACAATAAATAATATTGTGTTTATTGATATAATTATAACTTGTAAACAAAGAACTTACGTATTCATTTCGCAAGACAACCAATGAATTAGAGCCTTGGTTGTGAGAAGTTTTCATTTTTCCTCTATTAACCTTGGCTTTTTGACACTTTTCCTAAATAAAGAAAAGGAATGGTCATTAAATTGTGTATCAAGATTAATGGAAGAAAATGTGAAGAGAAAGAAAACAAAGTTGAACGTTAGGAGAGGCCCAATAATCACACAAACCACTCCAATTTTCTTGAGACATCTATTCCGAAACATGTTTGTTCGCCTCCTCATCTAAAGGAAAATATTTGTAATATTTATGAAGTTGATAACGATGATCCTTGCTCGTTTGTTTCAAAAGTGAAGTGAGCTAATTTGAAACTTTAGGCTTGTCGATATCAATGATATTATACTTCAGCTAACATGAAATTAATCTTTAAATAAGTAAAAAAAAATTCATATAATTAAATAAATTGAAATTTTAACGAAACTTTATTCAAAGCATTCTTTAGCAAGTTGTCTTCCTTTAACTGCTTGACAAGTTTAAGGCAATTCAATTCAGTTCTAGCATTTACCTCCGACTCACTAGATAATTTTGTCAGTTGAACCTTATCTATAGGATGACCTTGTAAGGTATCATTACATACAGACAACTTGTTGTTTATTGTAATATTCATTCGTTGCAACTCACAACCTTTAGTTATACCTCTACCTCCTTTTTTAATGGCAGTATTGGAATCTGACAACAAATGAATAATGATAAGAATATACGTATTAAACATGTTATATATATTTAAGCATAAGTCTATTTGTAGGCTTTAATGATTAACAAACCTACAGATCACTTTGTACTAGTTGAGGCAAATAAAGGTTGTTGATGAGTCGGTTTATTGATGGATGAATTCGATTGTTATTATTGGCTAGGATCTGATTGGTGTGGTAGTTGTTGAGTAGGATCAAATTGATGTGGTTGTTGTTGAGTAGGGATAACTTCAATACTTGCCACCTTTTTTCTTTTGTTTATACTAGATTCCATTATATTAGATATCTATAACTCAAATATCAACATTATGCATAAACATAAGTTAAACATCAATAATACATATAAATATAACTCAAACATCAACATTTTGCATAAACAAAACTCAAAGTTCAACATTTCGCACTAACATAACTCAGAGATCAAAATTCTACATAAACATAATTGAAACATCAACATTTTGCATTAACATAACTCAAACATCAACAATTCACATAAATATAACTCAAACATCCCCATTCCACATTCATATATCACAAACACCAACAATACGTATAAACATAACTCGAACATCATCTTGCCACATAAACATAACTCAAACATCAACAATATGAATTAACATAACTCAAACATCATCAATACGTATAAACATAAGTCAAACATCAACATTCGGCATTAATATAAGTCAAATATCAACGATAAGCATTAACATAACTCAACCATCAACAATACATTTCAAACAATAAAACAATATTTTACCTTCAATTATTATGATCAATATATTAAACATCATCTGTTGGAGTTATGTAAATATAGTGCCTTAGAAAGCAAGTGTATTTACATATAACTTAATGTTCTTCCAGTTACTTTTGTAATGAAAATATTTATTATTAATAAAACAAAAGAGTTTGATTTTATTTGTATGAGCATTATATATCTAGTCATAAGGTACTGAGATTCTTTTGTAAGTAATATACATATATATAGAGATGTATGGGAAACATGTATATTATTATAGTATAAAATAATTG
>JAOQMP010055202.1:0-10819 GCA_027563575.1 Erythroxylum pedicellare | reverse complement strand
TGGACCATCTTCCTTCTTTCTTCTTACAAAAACTGAAATTGGTAATTCAATTTTAGGTTATGGTCTTTTCATATAGCAATTTTAAAGATAAATGAAGAGAGTCTCATTTATTGGTTGCTTTATGATTGATTAATGAAAGACGTGATGCATTGGATTCCTCTCTCTTCTTCCATTCCATGCATAACCAAATTTGATAGTGTAAGAAAGAATTCTTGCAAGTTTTTAGACTCTCTCTCTTTTCATGTAAGATTGAACCGAAATTACCAAGTGAAAGAGTCTCATTTTTGGTTCATCTTCTCCTAAGAAAATCTCCTCCAAACATTTCTTCTCCTTTCCCACCAAAGGATTTTGTTAACTTAGCTGTCTTTGAAGAACAAGAGGTAAATCAAATTGGTTGAGGATACAACAATAAGGAGAAGATAGATTGCTAAAGGAAAAGAATCAAAAGCAAAGGATTTGGATATATAAAGAAGGAGAGGATAACACAGCGAGGATTTAAAGCTGTAGCAAAGGAGTCGATAATACTGTTCTTCTTATTTTTGTTTTTATTATCTTTATATCATATCATGTATGGATTGTTATGATGATTTGGATTTGTTTCTTCCTCTAGAAAAATGATTTCTTAAAAGTTTTGAAATCTACCGTTTCTCCAAATATAGCATGGTTTCTTTTTCCAATCCAATAATAATGCCCCAGGAACTTGCCAGTATTATGTGATGGCTTTCTTCTATGAATTTTTGAAGGAATGCATGGAAGCATTTATGGAAAATTTCAAAATTTATGGTGATTCTTTTAATTCTTGCCTATCTAGTCTTGCAAAAGTTTTAAAGAGGTTCATTGAAAAGAATTTGATTTTGAACTTTGAAAAATGCCATTTCATAGTCAATGAACGTATAGTGCTGGGTCATTTGTTTTCTAGCAAAGGGGTTGAAGTCGATAAAGCTATGATTGAGGTCATATTTTCTTTGCCTTACCCTACCTGTATTAGAGATATAAGATCATTTTTAGGACATGTAAGATTTTATAGACAGTTCATAAAAGATTTCATCAAATTGCATTACCTCTTTCCAAGCTTTTACAGAAAGATACTAAGTTTGATTTTGATGATTCTTGCAGAAATGCTTTTGACAAATTGAAATCAAAACTCATTTCCCCTCCCATTTTAGTCACTCCTGATTGGAACTTACCTTTTGAGCTTTCATATGATGCTTTTAATTGTGCTGTAGGAGCTATATTAGGTCAATGGGAGGAGAAACTAGCAAGAGTTATCGCATATGCCTCGAAAAAGCTGTTTGCAATAGTTTTTCATTTAGAAAAATTTAGGCAATATCTGTTAAACTCATATGTGACCATTTTTACTGATCATGCAGTTGTTCGATATCACCTTAAGAAACCACAATTGAATCCTAGACTGATACAGTGGGCATTACTTCTATAAAAATTCGATATTGAGATAAAGGATCGAGCTGGAGCAGCAAACCATGTTGCTAACCATTTGAGTAGGCTACCAGACGATACACAGGTGTGGACTCTTTTGAACTAACTTGCGACTCTTTTCCTGATTCAGATTTATGTGCTTTAGTTTTTAAAGAAAGTTGGTATGCATATATAGTCAATTATCTCATGACTAGACTAACTCCTCCTTTTAGGTCTAAGTCGCAGGCCCAATAGCTAAAGAGCGAAGCTCGGCATTACATTTTGGATTCTCTTCATCTATGGAGGCTGTGAAGTGACAAGGTAATCCGAAAATGCGTGCCTAATGAAGAATTCAATGCTATAATTTCAGCTTGTCATTCAATGGTTTCTGGTGGGCATTTTAGTGCAAGGAGAACATCTAGGAAAACTCTAGATTTTGGTTTTTATTGACCTACCCTTTTTAAGGATTCATTTACTTTTTTTCGGTCATGTGACAAATGTCAACGTTTTGGAGGGCTAGGAAAACGGCATGAAATGCCACAATAACCTTTATTATTTTACGAAATCTTTGACCTATAGGGAATTGATTTCATGGGTCCCTTTTCCCCATCTCTTGGCTTTGTATGTATCCTTTTGGCTGTCGACTATGTGTCCAAACGGATAGAGGCTGTTCCTGCTAGAAAAGATGATGCGCAAGTAGTGTCTAAATTTCTTAAGTCAAACATTTTTTGTCGATTTGGTATTCCTAAGGCTAAAGTAAGTGATAAAGGGGAACATTTTTGTAATAGATTCATTAATAACCTATTTTCCAAATTTGGAGTCACTCATAAAGTCTCCATTGCATACCATCCACAAACTAATGGTCAAGCTGAAGTTTCAAATAGAGATGTGAAGCACATCTTGGAGAAGATGGTAAAGCCATGAAAGCAGGATTGGAGCCTACGCCTAGAAGAAGCATTGTGGGCCTATCAAACCGCCTACAAATCCCCAATAGGCATGTCCCCTTACCGTTTAATCTATGGAAAAGCTTGTCATTTGCCAGTGGAGTTGGAGCATAAATCATATTGGGTCGTCAAGCAGTGCAACATGGACTTGGAATCTTCCGGTCTGGAGAGGAAGCTCCAATTACAAGAGTTAGAGGAGTTGAGGCTAGAGGCATGTGAGAATTCTTGCCTCTACAAGGAGAAAACAAAGTTGATGCACGATAAGATTCTTCAGATGAAGAATTTCAAAAAAGGAGACAAAGTTCTATTATTTAAGGCTCATTTCACTTTTAAGCATGGAAAGTTTAACACTCGATGGGATGAGCTGTACTTAGTCACCAAGGTGCATGATTTTGGCATGGTAGAGCTTTTACATGAAGAGACAGGGATACAACGCAAAGTAAATGGCCATCTATTGAAACTCTATCATGAGAATCAAAAACATCCATAATCATCAGGTCGTTTCTCCTCCTTCACTTACTCCTTACTTTTTCTCTGTTATTGAATATGACATTGTAGATGCATAAGTATGTTGAATAAATGTGGGGGAGAACCATTTCAGTAGGAACTAGGTTTAGTTTTCAGTTTATGCAGTTTCAATTTGATAATTCATCTCTCTTTTATGTTCGCTGTGTTTTGGTTTGATGCATGATACATATTCCATCTTTAATGAATTTGATGAGATTTCTTGGGTTGTATTTTGTTCTCTCAATGTATACATTTTGCAATTGTTCTTCACATTGAGGACAATCTGATGTTTAAGGGTGAGGGAGGTTGTTCCAATTTGTAATTCTTGTTTATGCATCATTTTCATCCATTTAACCAATTGTGCATATAAATTGTGCGTAATATGACAATTTTAAACTTGGTAATTGAGGACAATCGCATGTTTCAAATGTTTCTGTCATTTTTGCTGTGATGAACTCTTTCTTCACTGCGGTGACATTGAGGAATAAATGTTTCACCACGGCGAACTTTTGGTTTCACCACAGTGACACCATCCTCTTTACAAAAAACTATTTTAAAATTTCCTCATTTCAATAATTCTCCCTAATTAGATTATTTTCACTCTTGTATCTCGAAGATTTTATAAATTTCAAAGTGGTCCCTGTGTTTTTCAAAATACCATCTATTTTTTTAAATGATAGTCAGTTTTGGCTAATTTCATTTTCAATGTTCTCAACACAAAGTAAGTGAGGGTACACTGAAAAAGTAGCACTTTATGTTTTTAAACCTTGAGATTGCTTAATTGAGATACTAACCTTGTTAGAAGGATATTTGGGCCTGAATTCTTTCATTTATGTGTGTATCTGCTTAATTTTACATCTCTCTAGAACTTGTTTTAATGCTTTATCAAAGCTTGATGAACTAGAATTTTGTTAACGTGATAGAGGCATTCTTTCAAAACCATGCTTTCCTAAACACAAAACCCTAAACAATTAACCATTGCTAGCCCCTTGAGCCATATGTTTGAGTACATACACATGTCTTAATATTATTGCCAATATTTTATTTCCAGTTCTTATATATGTGTCTAAAAAGATTATTATTGAGGAAAGCCAAGGAAGTAAAGAAAGTAAAACATAAAATCAAGAGGATTTAGATTTCCTCCAAAAAAACGAAAAAAATTTACTTGTAAAACAAAAAAACGAAAAAGGAGGTTTATCAAAAGAAAATTGTCAAATGATAGATTACGTTGTTGTTTGTGTAAATATTTTCTTACTCACAGTTAATGTTTATTTCATAATTAAGGTGCATGTACTCATTTTTCTTTTTTCTCTTCAATCCATTCATTTAGGGGGTATTTGTTTTCATTTTTTTCCATTTTTAGTTGTGGTTTTTATTAAAAGTGAAACTTCCTACTAAAACACGTTTGGTTCATGTTTGTTGTATTATGATGTTTTATAAATTAAAAAAACTACAACCATTTCACGAAAAGAAGAAAAATACGTTTCCCTAATATTTCACAACAGGTTTTCTTCTACTCTAAAATAGTTTTTTCTCTTTGTACCGTCTTTGCACCGACTTCAGCATCTTCATCTTCAGGGCTTGCTGTGATTTTTCTGGTGACTCTAGGTTTGTGCCCTATTATTCTGTTTCAATGATTTTTCCATGTATTTGGTGTCTGTCTGTGATTTCCTATTTGGTTATTATCCATATTTATTCTTTTCCTTTTCTCTTTCGGTATGTGGATATGGCTTTCTATTATTATGTAGGTGATTAGATGACCTTATATTGCATGCTCTATTTTGGCGGTGTGGTTATGAAATAGTGTTAAATTGTTACGATCAAGATGATCTGTGCAATTCCAACTTGCAATAGCAGACAACAAATTTTCTGGATTACAAGTTTACTTCTGAGATGTAACGATAGGTTCTAACTGATATTCAGTTGAATTTCTACAACTTGTTTATGGTTTATGTTTGATTGTGGTTAGTATGTTTTACTCGTCTACTCACTATATATTGGATAGGTTAGATATATAAAATCGAGCTCTGTTGTCTCTTTTAAAATATGCAATCACTTTCCACTGTATGTTCGTGCAAGCAACGATTAGAATAGCTCTAATCCACTTCAAATCAAATGATAATGTTCTCCTTATTTTCCAACTTTGCGTTCATAACATGATCTAGAGTGCAATTTTATTTGAAAGCCTGAACAAATATAACAAATAATGTTCAAATATGCTAATGGTTTTAATTGGTTTGGAACATTTTGCATTTTGAGTAGTCTCTTCCACGTCTGTAGTAGAGTTGCTTCCATTCCCCTTGTACACAAAGAAAATAGCTCATGACTTAAGACCTAAAGAAGCAAGGCATCCACTAGGGAACTGTACGCTACTACACAGTATCTTGTCCTCTTGTCTTCACTACTCCGCATGTCTTCACATAATAGCTCTGCGCAGAACCGTTGGTTTTTGCATTTGTACTTACAAAAGTGAACTTATGGCTTCACGTAATAGCTCCGTTGGTTTTTTCATTTTTACATGCCTTTCATTCTACATAACAGATATTGTTGTAAGCATGAAAGGCACGTATCTGTTGCATGAAAAAAATAGTGGGTGACATCTATTTTCGTGCCTTTCATGCATTAAATGCATTTCTACGTTTATGCCTCCTAAGGATAGTTGAGCAGGTAGAGTGAGGGTCACGGGATTAAAGGATCCCATATTTCTTCTAGTTTTTGTCTAATCGATGTAATCAAACCAAACCAAACCCACTTCATCCTCTTCATTTCTATGTCTCTTTATTCATCGAACAGTCATTGCTAACTCTAAATTCTGGTAAAGTTCAATTCTTTCTGTGCTAAACATATCAAACTATACAATAGAGTCCAGCACAGTAGAGACCAGTGATGGTGTGAAACTGCACACAAGGCTTTTCAAGACAAAAGAAGAGATTAAAGACAATTTGGTGATTTTTCTTGTTCATCCATTTTCAATATTAGGTGGTTGTCAAGCTTTATTGACAGGAATAGCATATGGTTTAGCTGGTAAAAGGTTATAGAGCTGTGACTTTTGACATGAAAGGTTCTGGGAAGTCCATGGGGAGGCCTTCTCTCACTAGTTTTGCTGAAATCAAAGATCTGTAGGAGCAGCAATTGCAGGTTCTTCAGTGGATCAAATTAAAGTTCTTGGCTATTTAAGTATTGGATACCCTTTCGAAATGATCTCCTCGGTTCTTTTTGGAAGACACCATAAGGCAATCCTGCAGTATCCAAAACCAAAGCTTTTTATAATGGGTACTCAGGACAGGTTTACTAATGATAAATAGCTCTAGAACAAGCTAAGTTCAGCTGCAGGACGAAATGAAACTCATTTAATTAAAGGAGCAAGCCACTTCCAAATGAAGGGCCCTAAACTTGATGCATAGATGTTGAACCTTATTGTTGCTTTCACTGAATCCCTGTATGAAAGCTTGCGAATGGTTTTAGCTCATATTAAATTTACGTCATTCTTTGCATAGAGTGGATGGAGCATATGACTTTATAGCTATTTTTGTCTTCAAGTCATTTTGTCTTCAAGTCATTTAATGTGGCGTGGATGCATTTAATGGAGGCTTTATCCTTACAAAGACATTTTTATCTTCACCATTTATTGTGCTTCACGTCTCTTTAATGTATCATAGAGTAGAGTCCTATTTTTTTTCTTCATGTCATTTAATGTGGCATGTGGAGCCATTTAATGGAGGCTTTATCCTGAAGACATTCTTGTCTTCGTAAACCTCTTCAAGAACTGGATGTTAATGTCGACCTATCAGACATTGACGTGCTTTTAAAACCAGTTGCTTCAGACATTATCCAAAAGTGGTAGTTGTAACTCAACATATTATAAGAGGTTTAAACAATCTCTTACCGATATCAGGTTTCACTTTTGCACCCTATCTTCAAGATAATAGTAAAGATTTACTTAGCCATTTTTGTAAAATATTGAGGTGTATATATTATGTTTAGTTTTCATGTATCTGTTTGTATATAAAAGGTCAAGTAGTTTTCTGTAGTGCATACTGTTTTCGTTTGTGTTTTTGTGTGTATAAATTCGAACTAAACAAAAGTAGAAAGGTTCTCTTTCTGTCATATATTGTCTTTCTATTGTTATAGAAGTGAACTTACTCTATCACATGACTTTATTATCTTCACGTAATAGCATTTGTTAATGTAAAGAACCAATGTTTTTTTTTCTAGTGTGGAGTACAATGCATTGTCACATATTTATTTTAAACTATATTTAGCATTTAATACTTTGTAAATAATATTGTGATTGATGTCACATATATGTTATTACATTTAGATATGGAAGGCTTGAACAATATGAATGATGACAATGATTGTATAGAAGTAAATGAAAAAGATGAGGTATGGAATGATACCATAGGGATGTATTTAATCTCCTTGATGGTTGAAGAAGTGAAGAAAGGAAATCAAACGACTACTACTTTTTTGAAATTTGGTTAGAAGAATATTAAAGCAGGGCTTCAAATAAAGTTCAATAAGGAATATACTGATATTCAATTGAAGAACAAGTATAATGGAATAAAGGCCAGATTGAAGAATTTCAAGAACTTACTCAAAGAAACAGGAATCGATTACAACTCTTTTACTGGTGAAGTTAATGCTACAAAAGAATGATGGGAAATCTATTTAAGGTAAAATATGTCTTTTTTTGTTAATATATCATATTATATATTATTCATTCTCATTTATCTTTTTCATCATTATAGGTGCATAAAATGGCTCGCAGATTTAAGAAAAAAGGATGTAAGGAATTTTTTGACTTGTATCATATTTTTGGAGATACTACTGCAACTGGCATGCATACACATCCATCAACTAAATCTCCATCGAATAGTACAGAAGAGGAACATGCAAATGATATTAATGAAGATTACTTATATAATGGAAAAGAAGATCAAGATAAAAATTCTCTCTCAACAAGAAAGAAGTCTCCTAAGAACAAGAAGGCAAAGAAGACACATTCAAATATTGTAAAAGAAGCCCGACTTATATTTAGTGAACAATTAAAAAGGAAGAATGATTTACTTGAGAAAAATTGAGGGAAACATCATCCACTACATAGAATAGATCTCAAGAGTCTAACATAATGATGGAATATCTGAATTCTTTAGATGAATTGGGTGTTGATGGTGTGCAATATAGAAAAACTATGAAGACTTTACATAATTCTGCACTTTATAGGGATATTTTTTTGAAGATGACACAAACAAGGAAGCTGGATTAGATTATGTCGCTTTATTTATATTTTCATGTTATTGCATATCGAATTTTTATTGATTTGACGCTTTTATATTAAGCACTATTCTATATTTTGAACATTTTTAGTTTGTGCTTTGTATGAATAGTTGACTTAATTTTAAGTTTATATTTTGTATGAATATTTTTCTATATTTGATTAAATACACTTGATTGAATATTTTATTAATTATTTAATATTGATACTGTAGATACATTGTAGCGCCTCCTTACTGTAGGGTACACACCGGGATGCCCGGAGGTCGTTCCGGTACATAACCTACGATAAGGTCAAGCTACGTTCGATCACTACATTCACTTCACATGGCATCATATCCATATTCACTTAGAAAGCATCAATAGAAAACCGTAATATTTTAAAACCAACATTTTCCTCATTTCACTTCACAAAACCGAAAGTCTATATTGTGTCTTTCAACATTTTCTATATGTAAATCAACAAAACCTAACACAAAAAATACTACATGGAAGAGGAAAATATACACAATCTAACTAATATGTCCAAAAATCCCAGTTGACCGACCTTTGAGCCATGACTTCTCTTTCCAATCACAATCTACATAGATGGTAAAGCCTCTCAGTACCTAGAGTCGTCTCTCGGTCCTGAAAAGAAAACGTTGCAATTTTGGTGATTTTTGTGAACTCAATGAGGCAACCATCACCGATGGTTCACTCAATTTATGCATCACAACAATTCACATAACATATTATCATATAGTGCACTTTACATAAATTTAACATTATCACTTAAGCATAGGTATTTCATTTCAACAAATATAGTTAACAATGTCCATATGAGGTGCTCATGAGACACTTTCCAATTATTATATTATTGTGACCGAGTACCTGAACTGTCCCGTATCCATTTTGGATACCGGGCTTATTAATAACTGTCCCTTATCTGCTTAAGGAATACAGGGCTCATTTTACATAGTGAGCCTTAGGCTCTTAATCACTTTTGAGCTCAAGGCTCATTTTCACTCGTCGAGCTTTTAGCTCTGATCGGTGGCTACTTTTGTCACAACTGTCATTATCTGATTATGCATTCATGTATGGACTGCATGTACCACCATCACTCACATTATAAAACACTTAGGTCTTCACATTCACATTTTAGTAGCACTTCAATATCACAATCCACAGTCACATTCATCGGACCTTCTATCCGGAATCTACAATTACACACATTCAATTATCATTCAAAGCATAATTTAAGCAAACAAGTAATTAAGTTAGGCCATCTAGGTTACACACTAGTTGCTCCCGAAGCTAATGCCTGGAAGATCCAGCAACGTTTGGAGGTTGACGTTCCAGTTGCTCCTCTATCACAAATAATATACACAATATCACAATTTGCACAATCATAAGTATTCAATAATGCATATGTATGAAATGAAATATGTACAATGCATATTCATGATAATACCAGATATTTATCCATCAATTTCATCATAAAAACAACCTCATATCAAAACTCATCTAACTATGATTTATACTTAGATTTATGCCTCACTAAACCATTAAAATCTCTATTCCTTTCTTATTGACTCACTTCAGAATTGTTTTTCCAAATCACACTTTCAGATCTATTGTTCACATTCAATTAGAAAGTGAAACTGATGTAATTTGGACATACTCTCTTCTAGAAAAGTGTTCCTCTATGTCTCATCTTTCTGTTGACACAAAAATCACTCAATTTGATTCAGTAATTTGGAAGATATGCCTCCAGCATTATCGGGTTGCTCACATTTAATAACACTGTACTATGTACAACTTCCATCCAGAAATTCAATATCTTAAAGAAAGAATTGAAATCTGACTTCTTGAGACAATTTGTAGGCCTATATCTATAGTTTGCTCCAAATAAAAAATTTTATCTTATTTAGAATCTTACAAATCAAGATATCATCAAAATATTGGAACATGTTCAGTAAAATATCCAGTTCATGCTCTTCCAACCGATACCCTTATTTTGATTTAATCAATCTTTTTTAAATCAAAATTAAAAGTTATAATTTTTTATGAAGAGATAGAGGAATGTGTTATGAATCCAATGCTTCAAAAATCAGGTCATTTGAAGGTCGGACGAGAATGTTATGGCCAAAAGAGTAAAATATGTTCAGGCTAGGAGGAGGACCTATGGGTCGTGATTGCGACCTGCACGCCTTCGACATAGTTGCGATCGTGACTTTCGTCCTCTTCCTCCTTTTTCTCTACTTCTTTAGACCTGTTTGGTAAAATAGTTACAAATTTTACTACAACTATTGGATTAAGGTGGTTCAAAGACCGTTTTTAAGAGAACTTCTAGACCTACACCTTCCATGAAGACCTTAAAAATAAAATTTTCCTCTATAAGGGTGAAAATTTCAAATCAATGCAAGTCTCCCGAATGCCCATCCCATATAACATCACAGACTTCTAAATATCATGTCTCTCCACTCCAATGTCCAAAAATTACATACTTTATATCAATCAAAAAATGAAAGAAAGATCTACAACTTTTATGAATACAATTTTCTCAAAATCTGCCTAGATCAATACAGAAAATTCATGGAAACTTCAGCTCGAAAATTTAACATTGTTACTATTCATTCCCAGAAAATTTCCAGACTTCCATTTTTTTCAAAAACCCATATTTCAAATTTTTATTT
>JAOQMP010055192.1:0-10819 GCA_027563575.1 Erythroxylum pedicellare | reverse complement strand
GCTTAAATTTAATTGAAATTGAATATTTAAATTTAATTTTGATATACTAATGTTAAATTAGTTAAATTTTAAACTTAATTAATTTTTCATCATTTATTACGTTAAAAACTATATTTAAATCTAATGTGACCATATATATGCATACTTAATGATGGACGAGGGGTTAATTAGTTGTGAAGTCTCATCACATAGGTGTTGTAATATGATTTTACACTTTTAACATATTAATCCCTTTATGTCCAATTTTTTTAAAATGGTAAACATAGTATGATATTGTTATACAATTTAAAAGAAAATATTACGTGATGAAATTGTGTTAGAATGGACTATAGCTCATGAGATATGCATTTAGATTTTTTTCTAATTCAATTGTCAAAACAAGTGGGGGAAGAGATATTTTAATAAAAGAAGATCAGTGGACCCAACTTCATAATTAAAATTACATCCAATATACTAATAAAACTAAAGAAAAACGAGAGCACACCTTATCAATTGTTTCATATAAATCATAAAAGGAAGATCCCTATAGTTGAAAGTTTCATATATCCTGCTTTAACTGCAAAGTTCCTAAACTTAAGTGGGTTAGATTGCAATTAAGAAGGAGATGAGGAGAAAAAGTGAAAGAAAACAAAAAAGTAACACACTTGAATTGATAAGAGGGAGACGAGTTTGAAAAATGTGAAAATAGGGGGCCAAAATAAGAAGAGGACTTCATAACATTAGAAAAAGATAAAGCTGGTATTTAGAACAACCTATAGGAAATGCAGGCAATGGCCCTTGGTTTTCCTTTTCGCTCTAGTGAACTAAATTTATTTCTCTTTTAATGTTGTGCAAAAAAAGAGCTTGATGGATTTGAACTTAAAAATTCTTAAATTGATGTTCACGATGTCTTTGTTTTGTCTTACATACTTTTGAAGATGAAGCAGATGTTTATATCTGTTTTAGTCCTTTTCAAATAGTGGTGCATTCCCACCAGTTAACTAATACGAAATATTTTTTTTCATAGGCCCTATTTTGTGTTGAAGAGCGTTGCTCATCCTTCTTCTTTGTAGTCTGTAGTTGTCCGTCCATCCAGGTAAGTTGCCCAACTAATATCTACCATATGTGTTGCTTTAATAATACATTAATTAGATGCGTTTGAGTTTTGTATGAATGCAAAGGAGGTTTTGATTTTGTGCTGTTGTTTAGAATATTCTTATAATCATTGATGAGTTTTAATATTCTTCTTTAATAGTCTAACTATTTATGTTTGGGTTATGTTTGAACCATTGATAAGTAGATGTATGATTACATAAGCATTTATTGTATGTAGAATGAGTTTGAGATCTTATGGATGATTTTAGGCATAATGAACCCCTAGGATGGTATATAGGTTGGAAACACGTGATGCAGCTCCATAAGACTTATTGATGAAAAATTCCACAAGGCTAGGAGTCACAGCGAGAACTTGCTTTCTTGATTTACAGGTGTAAACAATGCCACATATCATAGTTTTAAAATCAATTGTAGGTGATTAACTCAATTAATTAATACTTCAACTTCGATGTGATTAATGCAAACTTAGTATTAACATAGGAAATTCATACGTTTTATAGACAAGACAGTTGTTTGCATAAAAACCCCTAAGACGGTATATAGGTTGGAAACCCATGATGTAGCTCTCAAAAGGCCTATCAGTGAAAATTTCCACGAGCCTAGGAGTCACAGCAAGAACTTGCTTTTTTATCACAGGTGTAAACAATGTCATGTACTATAGTATTGAAATAAATTCTAGGTGATTAATTCAAACATAAATACTTCAACTTCAATATGATTAATGTAAACTTAGTATTAAAACAAGAAATTCATACGCTTAATAGACAAGACAGTTCTTTGTATAATAAACTCCTACGATGGTATATAGGATGGAAACCTATGATGCAGCTCCCGTGAGGCTTATCGATGAAAAATTTCACGAGCCTAAGAATCACAGCAAGAACTTGCTTTCTTGATTCATAGGTGCAAACAATGTCACGTACCATAGGGGATGTTGCTTTATTGATTCACATATATAAACAATGTTACGTATCAATTGTAGGTAATTAATTCGATTGATTAATACTTAGGGGATGTGTAAACTTTTGGTTCTATAAACTTAGGGGACATGAAGGATACTAACTATGAAATTACTTTTTTAAATTAACTTTTTTGTAGAAATGAGTAATGTTAATAGAACTTGGATGTATAGACGCTTAACACATGATGGTTTCATTAATCCTAAGATTGTTGAGTGAGTTGAAGCTCTTATTCATTATGCATATACTCAACCTGCATATATGGATAGCCCAAAGATTAGATGTCTATGTAAAAAGTGTAAACACATTTGTTTCCTTCCTATTGATGAACTGAATGGGCATTTGCTGAGAAAAGGGTTTGTCCCAAATTATTTTGAGTAGATTCAACATGGGGGATCATTGATTTGTAACACCTCAAGGGGTAATGAAGTGCACTCATCAATGAATGTAGACAAGTTTAAAGGGGGTATTGGATTTAGATAAAATAATGTGGATGCAAATGAAAATCATTACATATAAATGAATTATGATGCAATCGGTTATACCTTTCAGAAAAATATAGAAAATCTTGAAAAAGATCCCAACCCATATGCAAAATAATTTTTTGACTTATTATACTCAGTTAACCAAGAATTATGGCCAAATTATGAGACAATGACTCAATTATCTTCAATTGCTCAAATATTGAACATAAATTCCAAAGGGCATATTTCTAATTTTAGTTTTGATAAAACTATTGGATGGTATAATAAACCATTGCCTCCTAATCATACAATGGTTGATAGTTTTTATAATATGAAGAAACATATTTGGGGTCTTGGTTTGTCTGATGAAACGATTGATTGTTACAAATTAGGATGTATGTTATATTGGGGAGATGGTGTGGAATTACAAAAGTGCAAATTTTTTTGTCAATCTAGGTTCAAGCCTAGAAAGCATTCTATGAAACAGAAATTAGTACCCTAAAAGTGGATGTATTATTTACTGCTAACTCCGAGACTTCAAATATTATATACTTCTAATGTTACTGCATCTCACTTGAGATGGTATAATGAACACGAATAGGAAGATAGAATAATGAGTCATCCATCAGATGCACTGGCATGGAAACATTTCAATAACACTCATTATAAGTTTGCAACTGAAAGTCGAAATGTTAACTTGGGATTGTCGATAGATGGATTCTAACCATTTGGTCAATCCAGCCAACAATATTCATCATAGCCAATTATAATTACTCCTTATAATTTGGCTCTATGGATGTGTATGAATGAGGCATATATGTTCTTGACAGTGATTGTGTCAGGGCCTACAAATCCAAAGAATAAAATTGATGTATTATTACAACAATTGCTATCTAAATTGCAGCATCTTTAGGAATATGGTGTTGAGACATATGATGTGTCTTTGAAATAAAATTTTGTGTTGAGAGTAGCTTTGATGTGGACCATTAGTGATTTTTCGGCATATGCTATGTTGTCTAGATGGAGCACAGTAGGGAAATTAGCTTATCCTTATTGTGGGAATGATTCTGATGCGTTTTACCTTCTAAACACGGGCAAAACATGTTGGTTTGATAAACACATAAAATTTCTTCCTACAAATCATCCATTTCGATACACTAAACAAAATTTCAATAAGAATAGGATGGTACAAACACCTCCTCCCCCTCACAAAGCTAGTGAAGAGATATTGTAGGAGACTAATGAATTAGGATTGCTGAAAGTTACAGAATTTGAAGTTAATGAAGTTAATTCAAGCATCAGTAAAAACTTTGGTTGGAGAAAACGAAACATCTTTTAGGATTTGCCATATTGGAAAACTAATTTGATACATCATAATCTAGATGTGATGCATATTGAAAAAAATATTTTTTGACAATTTGTTCAATACCATAATGAACATTAAAGGGAGGACAAAAGACAATGCAATATCACGAGCTGATTTAAAACTTTTTTGTAAAAGAAATAAGTTACATAAAGATCTTTGCACCAATAAATATTTGAAAGCATATTACACTTTAAACAAAAAATAAAAGGAAATTTTGTGTGAATGGTTTAAAAGTCTAAAGTTTCTCAATGATTATGTTTCAAACTTGGCAAGGTGTGTAGACATAAGGAAGTACAAATTATTTGGGATGAAAAGTCATAATTGTCATGTGTTTATGAAAAGGCTAATTCCAATTACATTTCGGGAGTTGCTACCAAATAAGGTTTAGGAAGTTATAACATAATTAAGTTTGTTTTTTAAAAGCTTAACATCATTTAAAATCAAGTTGGCTGAAATGGAAAAACTAGAAAGGGAAATTCCATTAATTTTTTGCAAATTATAAAGGATTTTCCCTCCAAGCTTCTTTGATTGTATAAAGCATATACTTGTGCATTTAGCACACGAGGCTAAACTTACCGACCTAGTTCAATATCGATGGATGTGTCCGTTTAAAAGATAATTCAACAAAAATGATTATAATTGAAGTAATAACATGTTTTAATAACTAAATTGTAATAACCTTATTCGCTAATATAGGTATTTGCATCATTTGAAGAAAAATGTCAAAAATAAGGCTAGAGTTGAAGGTTTGATATGTAATGCTTATTTAATGGAGGAAGCTACTATATTTTGTTCACATTATTTTGAGTCGCATTTTCACACAAGAGAAAGAAAAGTTCCTCCGAATGACGATAGGGGGAACGAGTGATGCTGATAGCAACTTATCCATTTTCACAAATCCTACACAAACATATAGACGTTCAACAAGAAAAATATTAACATAGGAAGAAATTGAGGCTACCCATGATTACTTTTTATTGAACTATCAAGAGGTTCAACCTTTCGTGCAGTAAGTTGAAATTGATTGTTTGGGTTTTGAAATTTAGTATTATTCACAACTAAAATACATAATAATGTTTTTAGATTATACAAGGAATGGTTACGTGAGCTAATGTCTGACAAAACACAGGATGATATCAATAAAGAATTTGGAAGACACTTTCCTCGATGGTTTGAGAAATATGTAAGTTTTCACTTACAATATTTAAATGATTGAATTATAAGATTAAATGTTCAAATGAAATTATATTGTTTAATATGATAATTTCTTTTGTATAGGTCTTAGAAAATCCAATGGAGAACAAGTTCATATGTGATCTTGCAAAGGGATTTTTGCGAATTGTTAAATTGTATCTGGTGTATTTCATTAAAGAATATAAATATCATACAGAATATCATGGTCATAACCTGGCAACAGTAAATGGTGGAGTTTTTATATAGGGAGAATCGATGGATTACTATAGTAAAATTATTAAGATGCTTGAAATTTAGTACCCTGCATTGCTAATAAAGTGAAGTGTGATGTTTAAGTGGGCTGGTTTGATCCAACTCTAAATCCTGATATAAAAGTGCTTAGCCAATACATTCTAGTTGAAATCAACAAGCGAAGAAGATTTAGACAATTTGAACCTTTCGTGTTAGTAATGTAAGCAATCCAAGTGTATTATATCTATTTTCCCAGCGTACAACGAGATAAGTCAGATTGCTTGGTTGTCTGTAAAGTTAAATCTAGATGTGTTTTTGAATCACATAGAAAAGGAGAATAGAGAATTAAAAGTGATGCGTTTTAGGAAGATGTTTATGAAATAAATTCATCTGTTACATATGACGAAAATGAATCTTTGAACAATCCAAATAATGAATATATTAAAATTTCATCTGAAAAGGATGAAGAGGGAGAGAGATCTGAAGAGAAGGCCGAGGTGAATTCTAATTCTTCAAAAAAAAGAAGATAATGATGGTTTTGATTTATAATTAAGTGCTGATAATGATTAATTTGTGTTTGTAATAGAATATTATATTCAACAAATCAATTATTTCCGTTTCAATATATTGTGTGAAATATTGAATTACAATTGTTATATTTCTAGAATATTCAATCAAATATGAATTTTAGGTTGAAATATGCCACCAAAGAGAAAATATGATATGGTGCGACCAAGGTTCAAACCATGATTTGGAGCCAGTTACTGTCCAGGTGAAGCATCACATTCCACAACTGCAACCAAATCAGATGTTGTACCTTCAGCTAGTGCAGTTACAGATGAGGTATCACCTTCCATACCTACTTCTACACCAACCACCACCCCTATACTAACAGAGATATCAGGGGTAAACAATGTGGATGAAGGAGGCAGCCTCTAGCCTAAAGTTGAGAGAGCTAATGGAAGAAGTTACATCACAATTATCAACAATCCGTAAGTGAAAAATACATTAAATACTATATGTTTATAACTAAGTTATAGGTTTTGAATTTAAAAAATGTTATAAAATTAATTGTTTTTATATTAGGTTGATTCCGTTTGGACTATGCTTAAGAAACATGACATCCAAGTTCAAGGAGAAGATTAATCTTGAGGGTTATGTATGGAAAAATATCTCTCACGTGACAAAGGAATTTTATTATCAGGAGTTTGAGGTACAAAAAATATATTTTTTGTTTTTAATTGATTTTTATACATTAATTAGATAAATATTATTACATTATAAGTACTTATCGTATGTTTTTCTTTTTTTCAAAAAGAATTTTTTTAAGATTCTGAATTTAACGCGGTCATTTATAAAATATGGGAGAGACGAGCACATACATGTTATCGAGACTTTGTTGGTGCGATACATAAGACTGGTGTATGACTGCCTTATATTTCTGAACAAATATGAAGTCGTTGGCAGTAGTATTGGACATCATCTGAGGCAATGTCCATTTCTTAGCGTAATTCTACCAACAGACGTGGAGGATCAGGGGGAAAGAGTCTTCCCTGGAGGATCTACTACCCACCACGAGCATACATAGAGACTTGTAAGTATCTACATTTTACATTTATGTTCTAATTTTTTACTGTGAGTATTTCAATTTAATTTGATGTGTAAATTTTGGGATGAAAATATGTGTGTTATGGAGAATGATAATGTTATAAATGTTTGGTGCCATATATGGTTGTGTTCTTGAGTTACTTTCTTTGATCAATAGGAGGTAAATATCATAAAAATAGAGAAAATTTTACTGAAATTTTTATAAATTATAGCTCACTTATAACATTTTATTATAATGTAGGAAAAGTCTATGGTCATGAAGCCTGTCAACTCATTTTACACACTCATACTAAAAAGCATGACGGTGTGACCTTCATCAACACTCGACGTAGAAAACTAAATGTATGTGAAGTTTATGCTTTAATATTAATGCTTAATAATTATCACTTACTAACATAAACATTGCCTTCTGATAGGACTAAATACAAGAAAGCATTCAACGACAACCTTAGCAATCTAAAGATGTTAATGAGAGTCAAATATATCTTCATGCAATGGTTGTTAAGGACTATTGTGGAAGGATATTTCGCTTGGGTTCATTTATGAACACATGTTATTCGCAATCCTCCACATCCAGTACAACAGCATCTAGTAGGTTGTCCACATCCAATGAAGTCCATAAGCTTCGGAGCACAGTACAGACATTGGCAACTCAATTGCAACAGTCAATGGAGTATATAGCTCAGCTCTGTAATGAGGTGGATGAGTTAAAGGAGAGGGGTAGCACCTCATCGCAACAATTAGAGCATCTACGGTCACTAAATGAATAGCATACTTGTAGTCATTTCATATGAATTATAAATACTTATTATATACAAAATAATTTTTTATCATCAATCAAATTTCTATTTTAACAAATTAAAAGTAGAAACAAATCGAAATATTATCAACAGATAACTCATAACTGTATAAATTTTGCATCAACCATAAGATCATCAAATAAAATTAAATGGAGGAAAATTTTTAAAAAACTATTTTAGTAAATTTAACGATGGAAAAACAAAATTTTTTTGTAAAATCTATTCGATTTAGCGACGAATAACTAATAAATGTCGATAATGTTGTCATTTACTTACCGACGGACAAATATTTTTTCGTCGATAACTTTACCGACCTAAACAATACCATCAGTATATTTACCGACGGTAACACAAAATGTCCTTCGATAAATTTTGTGACGAACATTATATGATCCATTACAAATTATTGCCTACGGTCATTTCTCTGATGCCATAGTTAGTCGATAAATTCCATCGCTAATTTAGCTTACTGACAGAAAGTGTAGGTTTTCCGTCGGTAATTTCCATTGCTAAACTTCATTTTTCTTATAGTGAATTAAATCAAACAAAGCTTCAAGACAGAATAAAACATAGAATTTATTAGGATTTAAAACATGTTATTTAAACTTTTAAGGGTACAATTAATACAAATAACAACATAAAGGCTAAAGATAAAACAAAACATAAAGATAGATGCCCAAATTTCAGTTTTGTACAGCATAGAGCTATTAAGTCAAAATGACTTCACGTCTAATAATTTTGATGACATTAAAATAATAATAATATTAGAAATTGTTGAACCGTTTTGATCAGGAAGAAAGTAAGATGAAGTGGAAACAAAAGTAAGACAAAGCGGAAGCAGAAGTAAGACGAAAGAAAGTGAGACGGAAGTAGAAGCAAAAGTGAGAGGAAATAAAGTAAGACGAAGCGGAAACAGAAGTAAAACGGAAAAAAGTGAGACGGAAGCGGAAGAAAAAGTGAGACGAAAGAAAGTAAGACGAAGCGAAAGCAGAAGTAAGACGAAAGAAAGTGAGACAGAAGCGGAAGCAGAAGTAAGACGAAAGAAAGTAAGACAGAGGAAAAACTAAAATGAAGAACTGATACTACGTCGAACGGTTAACTAGTTTGAGTTAGTTACAGAACTCATCTAAATAATTGTTTCTACAATAATTAAGAAATCAAGAATCAAGAATCAAGAAGAAAGAAGAAAGAAGCAGTTATCAAAAAGCAGTTGAAGACGAAGGCTATAAATACAAGTCGGAGTCAAAGATTTAAAAGTTAGAGATTTTAAAAAGTTTTTGATCTTTGGCAAACACTGTATTCATTGTGCGAAACACTAGAGCTATCATTACCGTAACAGAGCTCACAATATCTTTCTGTAAGAAAGAAGAAAAGCTGAGAGCCCGAAAAGGCTAAGTGAGAAAAACAATACTTGGTGTAAGAGACCTGAAGAGGTTCTGTGGAAAAGAATATTTGTACTTGTGAGAAGAATAGTGAAATCTCATAAAGGATTCTGAGGGCTGGACGTAGCCCACGGCTTGGGGTGAACAAGGATAAAATTACCATGTTAACCTCTACTCTCTAAGTCTCAATTTTCAATTTCTAGTGTTTTGTACAAGTATATAGAAGTTAATTGCAATACATTGTGATTGTTTACATAATAGTTTTTGAAAAAGTTATTTTTCAAAGAAATTTAAAAGGCGATTGTATTCACGCAAAAGAATACACAATTCAACCCCCCCTTCTTGTGCATTTTGTCTATTGAACATAAAGTCTATATTAACGCGTGATTTACTTCAATTGGTATCAAAGCTCAGTTTCCAAAAACCACCGTTACAAAGTATGGATAAAGATCCATGGTAGAATCACACGTTTATATAGCTGAAGGTGCCTCCGTCACTAGACCTCTTGTGTTCAATGGTGAAGACTATCATTATTGAAAGACAGGATACGGCTTTTCATTGAATCTACATATATTGACCTTTGGGAGATTATCGAGAATGGACCGTATACACCAATGGATGATGAAGGAAATGCCATTCCACGTACCAGATGGTCAGCTGATAAAAAAGCAAGATTCCAGCTAAATTCAAAAACCAAGTTTTTTCTAAGTTGTGCCCTAAGCAGAAGTGAATACGATAAAGTTCATGGATGCAACACTGCGAACGAGATATGGAATACTCTATCCATTGCACATGAAGGCACCAATCAAGTATAGGAATCTAAGATAAGCATTCCTGTACACCAGTATGAGCTGTTCAAAACGAAGGAAGATGAGTTTATCGATAAGATGTTGGGACGATTTCAAACTATCATCAATGGACTTATAGCTCTCGGGAGAACCTATGATAATCAAGACCATGTTTGAAAGATTCTTAGAAGTCTACCGAAAAGATGGAGACCTAAAGTCACCACAGTACAAGAAGCTAAGGACCTCAGTGTATTAAAGCTTGGTGAATTGCTTGGATCCTTGAAGATATATGAAGTAAAGCTTGATGCAGAAGATAAACCCAGACGGGATAAATCTATAGCATTGGAGGGTGGACAAAATAATCACAAGATTTAGAGAAAGAGAAGTTCATCATCAAAAGCCTTGAAGATCGAAGAAGTCAAGAATGAAGACTTTAGTGAATCTGAAAAAGATTCAAGTGAAGAAGATGATGTATTATCTTTTATCTCAAGCAAGATCAGAAGCATGTGGAAGAAGAAAGCAAGAGGAAAGAAAGAGTTTTCTTTCAAGAAGAATAGCCAAGTTGAGGATAAGAATGAAAAATCATCTGTCATTTGGTACGAATGCAATAAACCTAGACAGTACAAGTCTGACTGTCCATTGCTGAAAAGAAAACGAAAGAAAAATAGAGAAAACAAGAAAAGTATGATGACAACATGGGAAGAATTGGATTCGTCCGAATCTGACACTAATTCAGAGGCATTAGTTCAAGCAAACATTTTCTTCGTAGCTGAAAGAGAAAGTAACGAGGAGGTAACCTCTAATTTTAATGAATTACAAGATGCATATTCAGAATTATTAAAAGATTCTTATGCTATACTTAAGCAGTATAGATTATTAAAGAAAAAGTTTGTAGAAAACTTGAAGAACATGCAAGTGTTAGAGAGAGAAAA
>JAOQMP010055150.1:0-10820 GCA_027563575.1 Erythroxylum pedicellare | reverse complement strand
AAAAAATTAATTTAGTGCAATTACTGATTATTTGTGACAATTTTACTCACAAACTACATAAAATAAAGGCAAGCACTCAAGAGTCAAATTAAGCACAAAATTCAAAAATAAGAGACAAGAAGTGTAATAAAAACCATGAAAATGTCACCAATTTATATAAGAAGCTTGGGTTTAATCAAATTTTCCCACAATGAGACCTTTGTACTCCTGGACAAAGCTTATAAAAGTCAAAGAGATACAAGTGCAAAAGAAAATGCCGACCATACTTAAAAATGAGAGTGGAAAAGCAGTTAAGTCACTTCCTCAGAAATCAACCCAAGCATACTGAAAGACCATGAAGAACATAAACACTATAAGCATTTAATCCAAGAGATTGGGAAAAAGAGATTTCTCTCAAAGTAATGTGTTTAATCGCTCAACTCACTTATCTTGGGATAATTTCACTCTAAAATCTGCTTAGGCCATTCTCTACCATATGCTTATAATAGTTCTACCTCTCCACTATAAGAACTATAATTTTGAAAATCAAAAGGGCTTTCCAAGGTTGTAATGTGCGGAAGGCTAAATGAGATGGATTGAATGGAAGAAGGAAAAAAAATGAGTACATGCACCACAATTACCTATCTCATGAAACAATTCTAACTATAAGAAAGAAAATATTTACAAAACTAAGCATAACTTAATACATTTTTATTACTTTTCTCTTTTGAGAAAATTTTCTATTTTTTGCTTTTTTTCATATATGAAACTCTTTTCTTTCTTTTCGTTTGTATAGAAACCCCTTTTTGTCAACTTAAGCTAGAGATGAGATGCTCGTAAAAAATTGTGAAATATGCATGCACTCAAAAGAAGGCTCAAAAGGGCTAGGAAAGGTTAAGTAGTTAGGTTAGTGTTTGGAAAGAAATGCCTCTATCATATTAACAAAATTTTAATTCATCAAGCTTTGATCAAGAATTAAAACAAGTTCTATAGAGATATGAAATTAAACAAATACACATAAAATTGAAAGAATTCAGGCCCAAATATCCTTCTAACAAGGGTAGTATCTCAATTAAGCAATCTCAAGGTTTAAAAATATATAATGCTACTTCCTTAGTGTACCCTCACTTGCTTCTCGTGAAAACATCAAAAATGATATTATCTGAAATCAACTATCATTTAAAAACATAGATGGTATTTTCAAAAACACAAGGACCACTTTGAAATTTATAAAATCTTCAAGATACAAGAGTGAAAAGAATCTAAGTTAGGAATAATTATTGAAATGAGGAATTTCTAAAACAGTTTCAGGATACCATTGCTGCGGTGACGCCAAGAGTTCGCTGTAGTGAAACATCAATTTCGTAACATCACCGCGGTGAAGAAATAATTTGTCGCGGAAAAAATGACATCAAACAAGTGATTTTCCTCGATTACCAAGTTTAAAAATTTGCATACTATGCACAAATGACTTGCGTAAGTGGTTAAATGGCAAAAAATGATGCATGAACAAGAATTTCAAATTAGAACAAACTCCCCCACACTTAAACGTCATATTGTCCTCAATATGAAGAACAATTAAAACAATTATGTATGGGAAGGGAAGCGTAAGGCTAAAGAAGAACAACATATCAGGAAAAGGACACAGAGAATTAGATAAATAACCGGTCATTAAGTTTGTACATGATAAAATGTAACTGAGTATCTAATAAACTAAAAACTAAAACAAAATGAAGGAAAACACAAGAACAAGCAACTCAATCTACTCTATATACAACAAACATAAAAGGGAGAGGAGTTATTAAATTGAAACTGCATAAATTGAAAATTAGACCTAAGTCCTACTGAAATGGTTTCTACCCCCACGCTTATTCAATATACTAATGCATCCACAATGTCATATTCAATCACAGAGCAAAAGTAAATAGTAAGTGAAGGATGAGAAACGACCTGATGATTATAGAGGTTGTTGATTCTCATGATAGAGCTTCAATAGATGGCCATTCACTTTGAGTTGTACTCCTGTCTCTTTATGTAAAAGCTCTACCATGCCAAAATCATGCACCTTGGTAACTAAATACGTCCCATCCCATCGAGTGTTGAACTTTCCATGCTTAAAGGTGAACTGGGCCTTGAATAAGAGCACCTTTTCCCTTTCCTTAAAGCTCTTCCTTTGAAGAATCTTATCGTGTATCAACTTTGTTTTCTCCTTGTAGAGGCCCGAATTTTTGTATGCCTCTAGCCTTAACTCTCTAATTCTTGCAATTGCAGCTTCTTCTCCATACCAGAAGATTCTAAGTCCATGTTGCACCGCTTAACCGCCCAATATGATTTATGCTCCAACTCCACCGGCAAGTGACAAGCCTGGCTGTAAATTAAATGGTATGGGGACATTCCCACTGGGGATTTCTATGCGATCCGATAGGCCCACAATGCTTCTTCTAGATGTAGACTCTAATCCTTCTTTGATGACTTCACCGTCTTCTCCAAGATGTGCTTTAATTCTTTATTTGATATTTTAGCTTGACCATTAGTTTGTGGGTGGTATGCAGTGGAGACTTTGTGAGTGACTCCAAATTTGGAAAATAGGTTATCAATGACTCTATTGCAAAAGTGTGTCCCTTTATCACTAACCATAGCCTTAGGAATCCCAAACCGATAAAAATGTTAGACCTTAGAAATTTAGAAACTGCTTGTGCATCATCTTTTCTAGTAGGCATAGCCTCTATCCATTTTGATACATAGTATACCACTAAAAGGATATACACAAAGCCAAAAGATGGGGGAAAGGGACCTATGAAATCAATCCCCTATACATCAAATATTTCGCAAAACAATAAAGGCTATTGAGGCATTTCATGCCGTTTACCTAACCCTCCAAAACATTGACATTTTTCACATGACCGATAAAAGGTAAATGAATCTCTAAATAGGGTAGGCCAATAAAAACCAGAATCTAGAATTTTCCTAAATGTTCTTTTTTCACTAAAATGCCCCCCACAAACCATTGAATGACAAGCTAAAATTATAGCCCCAAATTCCTTATTAGGCACACATTTTCTGATTACTTAGTCACTGCACATTCTCCATAGATGAGGAGCATCCCAAATGTAATGCTTAGCTTGGCTTTTTAGCTTTTGGGCCTGCGCCTTAGATATAAAGGGAGGAGTTAGTCCAGTCATAAGATAGTTAACTATATGTGCATACCAGGGTTCTTTAAAAACTAAAGCACATAAAACCGAATTAGGAAAAGAATCGGAAGTTAGTTCCGAAGAGTCCACTCCCTATGTATCATCTGGTAGCCTACTCAAATGGTTTGCTACATGGTTTGCTGCCCCAACTCGATCCTTTATCTCGATATCGAATTCTTGGAGAAGCAATGCCCACCTTATCAATCTAGGCTTTGATTGTGGTTTCCTGAGGAGATATCGAAAAGCTACATGATTAGTAAAAATGGTCACATAAGAGTTTAACAAATATGGCGTAAATTTTTCCAAAGCAAAAGCTATTGCAAAATAGCTCTTTCTCAGTTGTTGTATAGTTGATTTGAGTTGGATCTAGTGTTTCGAGGCACAAGCGATAACTCTTGCTAGCTTGTCCTCTCGTTGACGCAACATAGCTCTTATAGAAAAATTAGAGGTATCACATGAAAGCTTAAAAGGCAGATTCCAATCAGGAACAACTAAAATGGGAGGAGAAATGAGTTTTGATTTCAATATATCAAATGTATTTTTGCAAGAATCATTGAACTCAAAATTTGCATCTTTTTATAAAAGTTTGGAAAGAGGTAATGCAATTCTACTAAAATCCTTTACGAACCTTCTATAAAATCCTACATGACCTAAAAATGATTTGATATCCCTAACATAAGTAGGGTAAGGCAAGGAAGATATAACCTCAGTCTTAGCTTTATCGACTTCAACTCCTTTTCTAGAAATCAGATGACTTAGCACTATACCCTTATTGACCATTGTTGCAGTCTAAAGAAAACAATATAAATTAAATTCTATCTAGACCAATTAGAGGCAAGTGCACCCCATTGACAATTAATATAAAATGGTAAGAATCGAATATCTTACCGAAGGGAATTCAACACGCAAGACAATTAAATTAAATGATGAAAAATTACTTGAACAATCAAGAATTGATTGATTTGAAAACAAAATAAATTAAAGTAAGCAAACCAAGGAAATATGAAAAGTGCAAGGTATGAATTAAAATGACTTGATTTAATCAAATGACAAAATTCGGTTAAGGTATTAGATTTCAATTAGATTGGACATTAAAAATAAAATTGTAATGGTGGATTGATCTAGGAAATATTTCACTTAAGCAAGTCGAACCCAATGTTCAAAGGTGTTCCCTTCTCTTCTAAATCTGAGTCACCCACTTGATTCATAGATAATTCGAAATAAAAGGCGTTCAATACAAGAAGCCTAAAACTAAATTCATTAATCCTAGGTATCCTCACACAAGATCCTAAGGTTGGTCTACACTTTAGTCTCAATTATGTTGCTTGATTAATTTTTCGACAAATTAAATCCTATTGGTTATAGCATTTAATCATCTAAGACCTTAATCTAGGTAATCAAGCTAAATTAAGACTAAATATGTATTCAATCAAGTGAAAATCAATACCATAAAATTGTCTTAATCCATTATCAACCTTAACCTTAACTGAAAAAAAACTTACTCACACATATTCATCAATGTAACATAAATAATGGTCATAATATATGGTTACATTGATTAATTTCACACAATTAAAATAAATAAGGAATTAATTAAAAAGCATTAAAAACACCCCTTCTTCTGCATCTGTATTTTCTCGCGCTACTTGTTTCAGTACATCTTCGCCAACATCATCTATTCTCTCTGCGCCAACTTCTCCTCTTTTGGTACTGTAGTTGATTCACTGCCATAGCTCACGCACAACTTTGCTCCAACGTAGAATGGAGAGTCTCCTTTTTTCTCCACTAGCTGCTTTCCTCAATATGGATGCTTCGTTTGTTGCCTTTCCACCAGTTGCTTCCCCCAACTGCCAACGTCTCCTTTGTCTCCAACAGGTCCTAACTTGTGAGTTGAGACTCTTGAGTGGTGTTGTAATGTGAGTGAGTGAATCAGTTTTGAGTAGGGGATTTTCCTTCCTTGCCACCAGCTGTTTCCACGTGAGTTTGCCACCAGCTGCTAACGTCTTTTTATCTCCACAACTGCAACGTCTTTTCTCTCCACAGCTGCAACGTATGTTATCTCCATAGCTGCAACATGTACAACATGTGTTATCTCCACAGCTACCAATGTTATTTTATCTACACCAGCTCAAGTTGTTTTATCGGTTTTTTTAGCCACCAGCTACAACATTGTGTGAGTGGAGAGTTGCATCCTTCAGCCGCTTCAACCCTCTGCTTCCACCAGCTGTTTGCATCTTCCTCTCCACCCCACCAACTGCTAATGTCTTTTTATCTCCACAGCTAACGTGTGTGTCCTTGTAGCGTGAGTGATGGAGAGTATATGTTTTTTTGTTGCTCTCTCTATTCAATGTCCATGCCCCTCATTCATGCGTAAATTCACTCATATAAACACATTTTTTCTCCAATCTCTCTTGAATCCCATCAGCTCATGCTTCATTCCTCTTTGTATTGTGCCGCTACTTGCCTTCCTTTTCTCTCTATGTATTAAATGTTTTTCAAAGGTTTTTGGTCCTACGCAAACTTATGCTTTTTGTCCCTATGCGTTGCCAGCCTTCTCTCCTTTTGTGTTTATGTCTTGAATAATTCCAACCCTCTCATTCATGCCTAACCCTCCTATTTTTCAACTCTCTTGCCGCAGCCATCTTCTTTTGTCTCCATTCCAGCTTATGTACAATTCTTTTTAATTAAGTCTCACACGTTTTCAGCTCACATTTTTCTCTTCTTTCAATAGACATCACAAATCACTTTATTTTTCCAGCCCCTCTTCATGTCACACACTACACTCAGATTGCTTCAGCCCATATTTAAATGAATGTCCATATCTTGCATGGGCGTGAGAGTGTCTCATTCCCATGCAAATCTATTCACAGTTGTGAGTGATGCTCATGGTTGTGCAATAATTCCAACAGGTTGTGAGCATGCTCACTCTCCATTCTTTTATGCTTTATCTGTTCTTTTGCTCTAATTTTCTTCTTCTTGATCCATGAATACAAGTGAATGTGGATCTTTAGAAAATGGCCCCAAGTATAGTGCTTTAGACTCATTGTCACTCCTTTGCTTTTAAATCATGCCTAAAATCATATATGAATTAAAATGAGTATCTTAAGCATTTTCATATCATTAATCGCTAAGTGTACATGAAAGGTCCCAAATCTAGTGTGTGCCTAAAATTAAAACAAATAACTCTTAATTAGTGGAATTTTAAAATTAAATGGACAAGAGTTTAACAGGGTATGTATCTAAAATCAATATAAAATTCCCATTAACAAGGGTCAATATCAAAGAACGGAGGAGTTTTGAAAGACATTTGGGCCAAATCAATGGTCGTAATAGAAGGTTTAGATATAGGCCATGATTATAGCCTGCATTGGGCAAACACGTGGTTGCTTACGAACTATGCATTTCGAGGGACTTTTTGGACCTTTTGGACCTCGAAAAGACCCTAAAGTTACCCAAAACATAAAAGACTATTTAAAGAACTTTAAAAGGAGCACAAAGGAGCTTTTTACATCATCCACACTTGAAACCCTAAAGAGAGAATACCCAGAGAGAGAAAGAAGAAAAAGGAAGATGAAGACGAAGCTAACTCGACGTGCTACTCAGATCAGGAATGTTGCTGCCTTTCGTCATCTATTCTAAGTCATTATTTCCTTTTCGTTTTAATTTTATTTATGTACAGAATTGAGATCGATAGTATGATGATAGGATTTGGAATATTGATGATGTTATAAACTCTACTTCGGGATTTGGAATATTTAATTGCGTTCTTTCATAATTCGGTAATAAAATGAGAGGGTGAACTGAATGAAAAATGATTACGTCGAAATAATGAGAGTTAGGCAATTTAATAGAAATTGTGACAAATCATATTGGTAATTGTGCAAAGAGAGATCCAGTGTGATGGTTCGATAGTTTATTAGAGTGTTTTAGATATAATTAAGGTTTTGGATAATTTGTGAATTGAGAGATTACAAATTCTATAATCTGATTAGGGTTTATAATTTTGTGTTTAATGATTATAAATCGAGGGAGAGTAATCAACCTTAGGATAGTCTAGAACTGACAATCCATTGACACATAATCGACTAGGTTAGCATTAATGAGAAGGAAAATCCCCTTTCTCATAAACTGATAAATTCCTTAGGTTGATTTATATTGTGATTACATATTGTTCATTTGTTAATACTTTTGTGTTAAATTTCTAATTTGATTGGTTAATCTCAATTCTTATAATTAATTTTTATTACATCTCTTATTTTCAATTTTATAGTTTTTCTAGTTTTAGATTTTAGGACTAGCTTACTCTCCTTCCTTGTGGGATCGACACCTTTAATACTATGCTATGAATCGTTCGCTTGTGGAATATTAAGGTTTTATAAGATTAAAACTTACCTCGATCAATAAGATATGAGCAAATCTCATTAAAGAAGATCAGAATACTTCCAGCAACTTGTCTTTTTGTACTATAGATACTATACCTAGTTTTACTTTGGCTAATCAGCTTATAGGTGAAGATGGAAAAAGACATCATCTGGCAATGATGATAATCAAAGCAACCTGAAGGTGATGAGTCATAAGAGACACATTCTGTAGATGATCTAGAAGAGGTTAATGAGCATCATGAGTAGGGGAACAACCTTCTCAAGTGTTGGAAGATGTCAAACTTCAAAGCATAATTAGAGTAAAGAAGCCTTTGACAAGATACACTAATTCAAAATATTTCCTAGTCATTACTAAGGGGGAGTTGGAGAATTAAAAGAAAAAAAAACTCTTAGCTTAAGGCAATAAGAGTAGGTGGATTCATATAAACAAGAATGATACTAACATGTTGACGAAGGTGGTTTCCGAGAGTAAGCTTATTGGGATGACTTTCAAATGATGAATAGGGTGATTGATTTCTCCTCTAAAATGGGTTGGAGGGGGCAATTATTATAGGTCCAGCCGTACTCTATGGATGTTTATTTATTTAATTCCACTAAATTTTAGACTCTGAAAGTGTTATTTGTCCTTATGGATAAAAAAGAATGAAGTTTAAACGAATTTAAGGCAAAAAATGATAAGTCAAAGATGTTTTTAAAGGACATGCCCATTTTTAGGAAGCAAATGCCAGTGTCAATTGTGGGCATGGTCATATGCATGACAATGTAATCTTCTATAACTGTGTGCAACTTAAAAGGATATTTTAATATCAGACATGTTTGGGTGCATTTAGACATTATCGTCTAAATGGACATAGCTATGTTAGCTAATTATGTAACGTATTGTGATCATGTATCTTTACCAATGTAGCAAATACCGTACTGGCCCTGATACTGAATTAGGTTATGGTACGGTACTATACTGATAACAATTAATATCGGGTATAGTTTCAGGTAATTTTTTAAATTTATGAAATAGTCCTTGAATTTTTTTAAAATTTACAAAATAGTCCATTGTCATATTGTACGGTTGTACAGTATACTTTATAAGTTTACATCAACTCTATCTCCAAATATCATAATAATAAATAATTACTACAATTAATATGAAATAGCAATAATTTTCAAATATTTCACATAAAATAATAACCATAATTAATATGAAAAAAGACAATCATCGTCATACGAATATAAAATTAAGAACAATACAAAGTATTACACACATTACAATGTCATCATATAATAAATAATAATTACATCAAAACATCCAATAAAAAAATAAATAATATCCTTGACTCTCAAACTATTACAATTTACAACAAGTGTTCGTGATGAGAAAATAACCAAGTAGAAGTAAAACGTGAAATAAAAACATTTACATTTACATTACATATATATACTTTAACATATACATCAAATATAAGTAAAATTAAAAGAAGAGGAAAAAAAAACTTGGAACTTCATTCAATCGTCTACGGGAGGATATCCACTATAAGTTGTACTGACCCCAGTTATCATTTGGTACAAAATTTTCATCATTGAGAGGAGCCTCATCATCATCATCATTCAAATTCAATGCACCAAATAACATGTCAATGTTTTCCTATCCAAGATTATCTTTTAAGTCATCCACATCTACCAAACCCGATTCCTCAAAATCCTAATCCCCTAAAAGATCGATATTATCAATAGAAATTAGATCTGTTGAACTACTTGTGTAATTAAGAATCCTAGTAAATAATAAAATTTAATTGTTAGAAAATTATTAAAAAAATATCAAAATTAATAATGATAATAACATACCTTTCTCGAAGCTTTAAATTGTAATGAATGAATACCAAGTCATTCAATCTCTTGTGCTCCAATATATTCATTTTCTTAGAATGAATGAATTCAAATGTGCTCCAGTTTTGTGCACAACCTGTTGCACTCACACATTAACTTAAAATTCGAATTGCAAACTTTTGTAATTCTTGTACACCACTTCTGAATTGATCTCACCAAGAAACTGTAAGCCGTAAGATAAAAAAGTAGTGTTACAAACAAAATAAAGTGATAATTAATTTTCAACAAATAAGAAAAAGGAAATAGCTAAAACCTGGAGAAAGTTTTACTCTTTTTTTGATAGCAATCGACAATCTAAAATCCTCAGAAGACAGCTTATAAAGCTCTATTTGTGAGCTTAAGAGATCTTGCATCATTTCATGGCTAACAATTGTTGTAATAGTGAATAGTATTCCTCTACTAACTTCATCTTTCATTGTAAAATCTGGTATGAAATATACACTAGAATTCAAAAATGCCCTAGCTGCAAACAACGGAGAAAAAAGTTGTCTTTCCCATCTCTTGTTGATGTTTGTAAGATATGATGTGTACAAAGAAAGCCTATGTTTCATATTAGCCTTGATCTCTTCCTTCACCCTTTCCATAGCATTAAAAAAACCCATTGTTAGCTTTTCATCACTATCAGCCAAGCGAAGCACCCTCACTAAAGACTCACAAGCTCGGACAATAAATTGACATTAAGATCAAAATTTTATATCTTTAAGTATAATGCTGGAAACCTCCAATATAGCATTAGACCTAGCATATTGAAATGTAACCCACTTATCACTTGTAAACATTCGTTGTAAATCTTGTTCCTACCATTGGTAAATTCCTTTCTCATTAAATTCAACACCCATACAATTATAAATGAACTTGGTCAATTTTTTAGCTTTTTGCATAGTCTCATCAATAATAAAAAATACCTAGGATCCGCTATATTCTCTAGCATTAGATCAAAGCAATGTGTAGCAAAAGGAGTAAAAAAAAGAATTATACCTATTATGTAACCTTCTTCCGGCCGCTTGATAAGTGAAATCATTGTTAGTAATGAACTGAACAATTTTTTTTACCCTATGTCATTCACAACTTCATCAAATATCTCAAATAAAGTATAAGTATTTCTAATAAGGCCAAATGCATCAATAGACTTCAAAAACTTTGATCCATTTACAGAATAATCCAAAAAATTAATAATAGACTCTTGCCTCCTATTTATCCAACCATCCCACTTAATTGAACACCTAAAAGTAGCCTAATTCTGTTGGACCTTGTTTCTGGAGCCCAACTATCGTTCTGAATATCATAAATATAAGACGTGAGCGTATTTCTCTATAGGGTTATTTCAAAGAAATCTACTTAGTCATCATTCTCATTCTCATAACATTTCAAACCACAAAGAAGAGCC
>JAOQMP010055129.1:0-10821 GCA_027563575.1 Erythroxylum pedicellare | reverse complement strand
CCAATTTTCAAATGGACCTAAATAAGGATATGATTTAAATGGATTTTACTAAGCTCAATACTTAGCCTCCAAATTTGAAGAATATTAGCTTACCAATTGTTTCGTGATCCTTGTTTAATCCATTTCAACATGTTTGCTTCGTTGTTAAATTTGAAGAGGAAAAATTACTCGTCATTGATCATTATGCTCTCATATCCAAGTTTACTCCAATTTCACTTTAACTTATGAATTCATCTAGGTAAATAATAGTATCTTTTTCAAGAGAAAAGCAACTAGAGCTCCATTCCACCTTACTATTCCTTTCTTTAGTATTTTAGTTATTGGTGAAACCGCTATGTTTTCCGATTCTAACTTAATCTAAAAATGCCTAACACTATATATTTTCAAGGCGATCTTTAGTAAAGGGGTTAAGAATAAAGGGACTATGAGATGATGAGGTGATATGGGAAAGGAATGCTATAAAGTCATGTTGTCGATATCTTCCTTTTATGGAATAATAGTATAATTTCATTTCTCATCATATGATTAATCCCCAGTACTAGTTTTCTCTTCCACTTCCAAAGGTCATTTGACCAAGTATATTCTAAATTATTAAAATCCGTTCAAGTTTTATAGCAATCTCCCGGAAGTCCCATCCCCTTCCTAACTTTGGCTAATATCATATAAAAGAGTACTTTGCACCTAAGAAACTACCAAGGTATATAACTCATCACTATGTTCTTGGCATAATATTATTCTACACTGTTTTCTTATACTTGATCTCAAAAACAAAACCTAACAATTTAGGAAGCTAAGTTTGTTACGATCATATGTTCTAGCAAATATTTCAAGCTTTTTCCTATCTATTTTCATTAAAAATATTATATTTAGGTATTAAGACCAATGTTCATTTTTATATGTGGAAAAATATAGGTATATATTATAATATGACTTTATGAAATAATAAATAAGGTATCCTTGCCATATAATAAAAATTCTTAATAGATTTCCATTTACATATGCTTTAATAACAAAATTATTATTGAAATTATGAAAATTCAAGATTAATAAAGACACCAAAAATTCCTTCATTGTGTTAAAAGAACATTCAACCTCTTAATTTCATCCAAAACAATTACTATTTAATAAAGAGGTTAATGGATTACTAAACTTCCTATACCTTTTGATAAAATGCCTATCATATCATGCTACTAACATAACTTTTATCCTTAATAGAACTTTCATTGTACACTTGGTACGCTATACAAATTCATCCTTAATTTGTTTCAAAACTACTATTTTTTCCAATATTCACTAACACTAACAAAGAACAATAAAGACCCATTAACAATAAAAATAAACCATCAAAAGTCAATCCACACAAAAAAAGACATCGAAAATAAACTCATTTATCAACATAAAAATGAAGCAAAAAAACCCAAAAGCAGAGACGACCAACCTCGGCAATGGAAGAAAAGAAGAAAGATGGATGAATAGACAATGGACGGATGAACAAAGTGAGCTCTAATGTAGATTGAGGAAACGAAAATGAAGAAAAGAAGGAGGGGTGTTTGTCGATTTAATTCGAAGGAAAATGGCGATGTTTCCTTCCAATTTAAATTACATCATTTTTCTTCCCATTTGAACGACGATGGACTTAGTTTTAATTTACCAACAGAAATTATTTTACTAGGTAAATTCTATAATATCCAATTTTTCAAATTAAGGGATTAGAATCCTTAGACTATTACATGGAAGCTGTATCATTGAAATTTCATGAATTTTATTTTATTCATATGCATATCAATAGCATACACACATGAATTATGATTTTGTTCACATTACAAAGAATGTATATGCACTCAATTAACTTATTCCGAGGTATGAAAAGGTTAAAATGATTATGATGTGAATTGTGTATTATTTATGCCTTGCATTTTGGTTTCAATGATTATAAGTAGGATACTGGAATTAATTTGATACAATTGGAAAATTGATGAATTAAAATGTACATTTAGTCTAGGAAAAATTCTAAGTGGTAACACAAATGGATACATGGAAAATTAGGATGATTAAGCCTATGAATAAGTGACATTTGGTACAGATGAGTGATTGACATCTAGTAAAACTAATTAATTGACAAATGGCATTGATCATAGAGTGCCAAATGGAGTAATAACTAGGTGAAATTTGGTGGCTTAGGAAGATGGTAAGTGGCTAGCATGCTTAAGGACATACGTTAATCCAAATTAATGACACTTTGCACCTAGTTAAATTAGGCAAGTGCTAGAAAGTTTCTGCTGTGTCCTCTTCTTTCTTTCTTCTCTCCACTGAAACCTACATCCATCTCCTAGCTCTGCATTTTTGGTTTAAGTATTATAAATTGCTACACCAAAATCCATGCTTTTAGCCTCACAAAAATTAGGTAAAGAATCAGAACAAAGTTGTTCTTGTTATAACCTTTGATCCTAGCTGAAATGCAATCAATTCCCACCATAAATTTGTGATGATTTTTGTATGCATGGAGAGCTGAATTAGCTTGATCTTTAAGCTAGAATTTGAGATGGAAAAGTAAGTAAAAGATTGATATTTATGGCATGTTATAATAGATAATTTATGATGATGAAATTGGGATGAATTGTATATGATGTTGATGATGAATTGTGTTAGAAATTTCTGCATGAACTTTGATACTTTTTTTATTGTGTTCTTAATGTATGAATAGTAGGTTATGGATTATTTTATGGATGAATTAGATTAGGGTTTGAGGTATAATGAATGTGAATTTATATTAAAGAAAGGTGCTATTATAGTAATCTTGAAATGGCAATGGAACTAGGACACATGATTGATAATGAATAATAGTTTCTGTTTTCATTTTAATGTGTGAAAGATAATGATTTGTGAGTTGTCTAATGAATGATTTTTAATTAGGTTTGGACATTAATTTGATGAGGGATTAAAGCATGAATAAGGTAGAATTGAAGTGAAATTGATGGACTTTGGTGAAGGTGTGTTGGATAGAGTAGAAGGAGTAAAAATTCGAAGCAAAAAGAGGGTTATGGGTAAGTGAAGTCGGTTCACTCATCCCACGATCATAGGTTTTATAAGGCTCCTTCCCACAGTCATGGAAAACACTTTGGAAAGAGAAAACCTTAGTTTTGGGCAATTGTTGGACTATATTAGGTTAAGACACTTTATAATGGTGTAATTAGACTTGATTGGGGCTTGAAGTGAACCTAGAAAGTGGCTTGATTAAGTGATTAAGTGTTTGATAAGTTGAATTTGTTAATTGAAGTTATAAATTAAGGAATGGAATGATCGATATCAATGTATATGAATTTGAGAAGTATGAGTTGTTAATGGTATAAAGAAGTTCATGTGAATTCAAATGTGATTCAAAGGATATAAAAAATGAATTAGGTATGATTAAATGAGAATTGGAAAATTGTGTGAATTTTTAATGCTTCAAAAGAATTGATGAATGTATGATTGATGAATTTAGGGTAATCAAACTTACCTACAATATAACCTAATTGCAAACAAGTTATATACAAGCTATGATAAATGAAAGAGCAAGATTTGTGAATAAGGTTACATGTCTGGGATAGTTAATTAAGCATGCATTGAACATAACACATATACATGTGTATGATTAAGTACTTACTTGATTAAAGAAGTTAGTAATGTGTACATATGTATGTATTGCATGATTTAAATTTAAAATTGACTGACAACTTCTAGACATTGTCGACTCGTCAAGGTAATAGCTATCTGGAGCATACTGTGAGTTAACCTAAATGTTTACTCACTATATTTAATTTTTTTAATTAATTATTAGATATTCAACTATTACTGATATGTTGTGATAATTCCAAACCATGAATTGTCTAAAGAATTTAATAATCAAGATTGGATTGGAAGTGTTTGCAAATTGAATGTGAATATGGAAATTATGTTGTCAACTATATGATGAATGTCAGACTTAGGTCTAATGAATGTGATATATGACTGTACACACTGAATCAGAATTGTTGATAGCATAATATTTAATTTGATGCATTTTCATTACATTGATATGCATGATCAGATAAAGGAGTTGTGACCGGAGTGACCAACGTGAAAAAGAGCTTAAAGCTTAAAAATGTGCACACAGAGCCACATACTTAATGATTAATGAGTTTGATGGGTACAAGACAATATCTAAAATGAGCCTAGTATTCACAACAGATACAAGACAGTTAAATAGGCACTTGGTCACAAAAAAATAAAAATGAAAGTACAGTTTCATGTGCATTGCATATATCTCTTTACATGTATCATGTGAACCATTGTAAAGAATGATTAAATTGAGTTAATATAATGTTATACTTTGTTTGTGTACATGAGAATGATTTGTAAAAATAAAAGAAAGTACTGAATTATGTTGATATAGTGATCTGAAATACTTATATATATGTTGATGATATGAATGATTGAGGTGAAGAATTGGATTGTTCTAAAAAGACTATATGACATGATTGTTGATTTGGTGTACAAAACTGTATGGGAATTGATTCAAGCTAATGTGATATAATTGTGAATTTGGTTGTATACTTATGATGTTGTATTTTGACTCGAGTGAGTACATTAATGATGGTTCACTCACTGAGTTTGCAAAACTTATCAAAATTGCAAATGTTGATTTTTAGTGACTGAGGAGACCTAGCTTCTAAAGAAATCTAGTAGCAGAATAGTATTATTAATTTTGGAAACAAAAAATGTCTCAAAGGTCTAGTCAGCTGATGTTTGAAGAGTTTAGTTAGAATGTTTTGTTAGCATCTCATTTCATGTTAGACATTTATATAGAACACTGAACTCTCGGTTGTTTTTGTAATGTAAATATATGGATTATAAAATGTAATGGCAATGTAAGCTTATGTTTGCAAATGAAAAGAGGAAAAGTTGATCTTATGATTATTTACGTTATATATCATGCTATAATAAGTGATTGTGATTTCTCTAACATGCCATTCTCATAAGGTATGTTCTTGAATGTCCTCTAGATGTTCAAGCATATGCTCTATGATAGTGGGGTGTCACATTTTTGGTATCAGAGCATGGTTTGGCATCCTCAGGGATATATAAGAACATTTAGACATGATATATAGTGACAGAATCATATAGTGATTACAATTATTGTTTAATATAGGTCATCTACTATAGGAAATCAAGTAGTAGAGTCAGCTGACCTTGAGTTTATAGGACCTAATAGATAGTCTCCAGTACCTCAATCTGAACAAATGCCTCTGAGAATTCCTGAGAGAAGGGAAAGGAGGTATGATATGCTTAGAAAGCCGGGGTTTGTAGACTTATACATAAGTAAAAACCCTACGGAGACAGAAGGTTGGTTGGAAAGAACTGAACGGGTGTTTGATAAGATGGATTACGAGGATGATGAAAGGTTCAACTACACAGTCTCACTATTACAAGGTCCAGCTTATCAATGGTGGAAGACTGTTCCTAGCATTTCTGCCTAACCTTATAGACTGAATTGGGAAGATTTTTTGAAAGTTTCAAGGAGAAATACGTGCCCAAGATTTACATGGATTGGAAGATGAAAGAGTTCTTGGATCTAAAGCAGGGGAAATTTACTATAAGTGAGTATGAGGTGAGGTTTAATGAGTTAATGGGGTATGCTATTGTATTGATTCTGATTGAGGAGGATAAGTGTAGGCGATTTAAAGATGGATTGAATATGAAGATCATAACGAGGTTGGCCATTACTAATCTGAGTGGCTTTACCGAGTTGAAAGCTACCTCAATCTGAATTAAATAGTTATTGAGAGATGATCAAGGGAAAGTATAGGCAGGAGTTCAGAATGAAGAGGCAGAGTAAGTCCCAAGCTGATTCTGGTAAGAGATTTAGCAAATGCTAGAATATATCATTCCAATCACAAACTAGATCGAGATAGTCTAGATTTAGATCGAGAGGTGATTTTGTTCAGTCTAGAAGTGGCAGAGGTCAAGCATCTGGTGGGCAAACACAACAAATGCCCAGTTGTGAGCACTATGGAAAGAAACATGGTGGAGAATGTTAGAGGTTAATGGGAGCTTGTTTACATTGTGGTTGTCATGAGCATCAACTTAGAGACTATCCCGCAACCTTTGAAGCACAATCTGGAGTGAGAGGGGGATTAGTGACTGAGACTACTGTCCAACAAAGTAGAGCTAATGAAGCAAGATAGAGAGGTAGAGGTGGAGGCAGTGTATGTGGTTTTAGTGTTAGGAATGAGGTGCGGAGTAACCAGCCGCAGTCTCACACCAGGATATTTGCTATCACTATATAGGAGGCACAAAACTCCCTAACTGTTGTTGCTAGTGTGTTACATGTTTTTCAATTTGAGGCCTTTACATTATTAGATCCAATATCTACATGTTCATTTATTACTCCACATCTAGCATCTAAACTACATTGTGAGATAGAGGTGATGAAATTTGTCTTAGTAGTGAGTACTCCAGTTTAAAGTACTATAGTGAGTGGGGAAATCTATAAAGGGTTTATCATTTAAATTGATCGGGCATAGTTGAAGGTTGACTTGATAGTATTGCAGTTGAAGGAGATAGATCTTATAATAGGTATGGACTAGGTTACTGCACATAGGGAGGTAATGAATTGTTATACTAAGGAAGTGACTACTGAATCCCCTAATAAATCAAGGGTACTATTTCGAGGTGTTAGTCAAGCAATGCCAGGTAGGTTGATTTCCTCTATGAATGCTTTCAGACTAATTCAAGGTGGATATGAGGTTTACTTAGCTTATGTAACTGATACCTAAACTAAGCAGATAGTACAGGATATTCCTATTGTCAGGGATTTCCCATATGTGTTTCCTAGTAAGTTGATGGGATTACCACCAGAAAGGGAGACAGAGTTTACTATTAACTCAGTTCTAAGTATTATCTTATACCAATTCCTCCATATAGGATGACACCTATCGAACTTAATGAATTTAAGACCCAATTGCAAGAGTTGTTATCAAGCCTAGTGTATCACCTTGGGGAGATCCAGTGTTGTTTATGAAGAACAAGGATGGGACTTTAAGATTAAGTAATGACTATAGACAATTGAATCGGTTGACAAAGAAGAATAAGTATCCTTACTAAGGATAGATGATTTACTTGCAAAGAGCTCAGGTGTTTACTAAGATGGATTTGAGATCATGGTACTATCAATTGAAGATAGCAGAAGTTAATGTACCAAAGAATGCTTTCAAGACCAGATATGGGCACTTTGAGTTCTTGGTGATGCCTTTTGGGTTGACAAATGCTTCAACAACTTTTATGGCATTGATGAACATGATATTTCATCCTTACTTAGATCATTTTGTAATTATGTTCATAGATGATATTTTGGTGTATTTGAGGAATAGAGAAGAACATTATGAGCATTTGAGGCTAGTATTATAGATAATGAGGCAAAAACAATTATATGTCATGTTCAGTAAGTGGGAATTTTAGCTTGATCAAGCAGTTTTCTTAGGTCACATAGTGTTTAGATAGGGCATACAGGTGGACCCAAATAAAATTGAAGTAGTGATGAAGTAGGAAGCTGTGAGAAATGTGTTTGAGATTCATAGTTTTCTTATATTAGCTGGTTATTACAGGAGGTTTGTCAAGGGGTTTTCATTGATCTCAGCCCCTTTGACAAAGCTTATGAGGAAGAATGTACCTTTCAGATGGACTAATGAACGCCAAAAGAGTTTGAGGAATTAAAACACCGATTGAATAAAACACCAGTGTTAGTTATTCCATTCGAATCAGTAGGATATATTGTGTATAGTGATGCTTTACCCCAAGGATTAGGATGTGTTTTGATACAGTATGGTAGAGTGATCGAATATACATAGAGACAGTTGAGGTCTCATAAATTTAACTATCTAGTTTATGATTTAGAACTTACTACAGTGATGTTTGCTTTGAAAATTTGGAGACATTATCTGTTTAGTGAGACATTTTAGATATTTACAGACCATAGAAGTTTGAAATATTTGTTAAGTTAGAAGGAGTTAAATATGAGAAAAAGGAAGTGGATTGAATTAATTAAAGATTGCGATTGTATAATTGTGTATCACCCTGGTAAAGCTAATATTATGACTAATGCATTAAGTAGGAAATCTAATAGTAGTGTGGCATAGATACAAACATCGAGGTTACCAAACCTATTACAATTGTGAGCACTGAATGTTGAGTTAAATTTGGGGTAAAATGAAGTATTGATAGCTATAATGAAGATTAGACTAGTATTGCATGAGAGGATTAGAAAAGCTCAGAGTAAGGATCCAGAATTAGTGAAGCTTATTGAGAAGTTGACAGATGATACTTTGTGGTTGAAGCAGAGATTATATGTACTTGATGTTGATGACCTAGGAAAAGAGATTCTAGAATAAGCACATATAATAGATTATGCTATACATCCTGGTACTACTAACATGTACAGTACTCTGAAATAACATTTAAGGTGGCCAAGGATGAAGAAGCAAATGGCGAAGTATGTTACTAAGTGTTTACTTGTCAGTAGATTAAGGCTGAACATCAGGCTCCAGTTGGGAAGTTATAGCCATTGCCACTTCTGGAGTGGAAATCGGAGATGATTACTTTGGATTTCATTATGGATTTATCGAGGACTCTGAAGTAACATGATGCCTTATGGGTCATTGTTGACAGATTGATGAAATCAGTCCATGTCTTACCCGTAAGGGAGAATAATACACTTGATCGGGACTCCAGATTTACTTTAAGATTTTGAGGTTACATACCCCCTGGAAAGATATGCGGATGTTACCTAAGACAGGATTAAACATATCAAATAATATAAAGCATTGCCAGAAATTCAAACAACCTATCATTACTTTTCCATACATATTCGACTTTAAGCAGAATTAACCAGAACACTGAATTTATCCGAATACATACTTCAATTACAACACTATCTTGAATTAAAGTTGTTACGTTACAAACCCTTAAACAACACAGTACATATCTTAAGTTCAAATACACTATGTATTACAATATTTACAAACTTTTAACAAAATACATCATGTCTCATATTATTACATACATCTCAAACATACATTCCTAAAATAAACACACTGCGGTTGTTATTATCTCAGTATTTAAACCCTCTTATCTAAACCTACTTGGGGCAAAACCACTGTGTTATGTATAAATCTTAGTAGGGAATAAACTAAAAAGGATATGAGCAGATAATTATTTTAAACAGTCATCCAAACATTCATATATTCAAAATCACATAAGATTATAAACAGTGTTTACTTATCCATTTTTAAACCAAACCAAAATATCATGATTCTCAAAACAAAATATAACATATCAGAACAGGTTATTTTCAGAGCCCAACAATTGATTCAGATACTAAACAATGTTTGACTCGTGTCTTGGGATGAATTTCGAGAAGACTATTCATGACAGTCGCAAGGGAGTGGGGGAAAGAAAAGTGGAAGTTATAACATTTATATATATAAAAAATCTCTGCATGCCAGCAAAGGAGGGTTCGCCATGGTGGGCTATAAGTTTTCCACGGCAAACCCATGGAGTTATCTCCATGGACCCTTCAGGAAAAGTTTGCCGTGGTGTAAGTCATTCTTCATCGCGGCGAAGATGCCTTCAGAAAGGTTCGCCGTGGCGAAACCCTTAGAAACCGCAATCCACAAACATTTTAAACAAACATATACATTCAAATCTAACCATCCAACCTAACCTCTGCTAACATAATCATACACAAATGGAATTTTGATTCATCATTTCCTTACTAATTCAAAGAGTTTGAGCAAATACATATCATCATACACATCAAAACTTAAAACAAAGTACATAAGGATGCTCAATGTTGATATGTTTATAAAGCTAACCAAAATCACTAACTTAGTATAAAAGTCTTTAACTTTCTTGGAGTTTTTGATTCCTTGCAATGATTAACGATCTTCTCGTTCTACACCTGAGGAGTGGAGGGTAATTGGGGTGAGCCATGAAGCTCAGTGGCTTATACACTTATAGTCATTGGCATTGAGCCACACATTCAAGCATAGTTACATATATATATATATATAACAATTTAATACTCAACAAGTTGAAACTCATAACTCATATTTACCAAGATGTCATCATAAGGGACATGTCATGTAATTTATCCTTCACAACATAACACTCAATTATGCATCATGCTTGACAAATCGATGATGACATGCACAACAAATGGCTCGAGAGTTCTGTGGAACAAAACTGATAAAATGAAGTTTATACTGTGAAAAAAATGAGTTCAATTTCTCAGGATCTCATAGCCTTAAGCGGGCAGCCGGGAGAAGGCTATATGTCGACGTGCATGTGACTAACGAAATGTTCCTCTCTTGCCCAAACACAATCAAAGTTCAATGGTTAACTCATTTTACACACATTTGTACTTCTCATGCTTATCATGCTTTTTCCTCTTTTCATTTTATACAAGATGCCATGACATAATATGATCACAATCACAATGCTTTTTTTTTTTTTACAATTTCCATAATTCATAACATACAAGCAAGCAAGAGAATTTGGCCATACTACACAACAACTATAAATATATTACCCACTTAATGTCGCTTGACAATCCAAGTTCAACGTTGTCTTTCGTCTTGCTCTTGTATCGGGCTTGCTTGGTTTCCTATAACAAACCAAGTTCACATTCAAACAATATTCAAAGGAAATTCGTAAGGCTTCAAAAATTAAGAAGCTAAAATTGAACTATAACCCCTTCAAAATCCATACTTTCGGGTCCATTTTCCATGATCTTTATGATCAGGT